>QYTT01092785.1:64129-75494 GCA_006980735.1 Dasypogon diadema
GAACCTAATTATCACATAAATGCAACAGCGACAATAAATTACTAAAAGTTATTTAGCGACTACAAAAGTCGTTATTATTCCGACACGATTCTCCCTGCCCCAGCCGAGGATTTTGGTAGTGTCGTTATTAATTGATGCAATCATATGTGCTCGAATGGTATCAGTGGCATTACCGCGGAAATTAACCATTGAATCAAATGAGTACTCGAAGTCAAGGGTTCTGTCATCTGCACAACTTTGAATTTGATTACAGGTGAGAGATAAGAGCTCGTTAATATAAATTAAAAATAAGTGGGGGACAATACAGAGCCCTTGAGTACATCGACATTGATGGTATAAACGTTCGAGATAACACCGTCCAAAGTAATTCAGATGGAACGGTCAGAAAGGAAACTACCAATCCAGGTAAGAAGGGAATTGTCAGGATCAAATGCCAAAAGTTTGGCTAAAAGGGCAGAGTGCCAGACTCTGTCGAAGGCCTTCGAGGTGTCAAATGCAACAACTCCCGACTTACTGAAGCGATTGAGGCAATGATGGCATTAAATCGCCAGATGAACGTCCGGAACGGAAACCATATTGGCGATCATGTGTTAGGTGGAATGTTTCGAGGTATTTTACCAATTGTGCGTTGATAAGAGAATCGGACTGATTGCTATTGTCCTGTAGTTAGAGGGATATTGCATTCCTCTCCCTTTTTGGGAATCAAAACAATCGGTCCAATTAATTTCCTCGAAAAATTTATTGAGCCCGGATCAATCAGCTCGGTTGAAATGCCAAACTAATATCTTGGTGGAACAGATTAGACAGTTTTAAGAAAGAGATGAAAAATTGAGCGATACCAGGCAATGATCTGAATTGCCAAGAGGTGAGGTAACGCGATTTACTTGCTTTTATGCGGTCTTTTTTGCATTATTCTTTACTTTTACGCGGATTTTCTTATGCGTTTTCTTGTTTTTACGCAATTCTGTTTTGCGGGGTTTTTATTTACGCTGTACGCATCCACCGTGTAAAAGAAGGTCCAGGTGTATATCACTAAATTAACCGCACAAAGTAAACATTAATTCTAGCTTTATATGATAAGCAAACAGGCCAGCTAAATTATTAACGAATTGAGATTTTTTATTATTCCTAAAAAAGACAAATGATTAATTTCCCCTTATTGTGCTTATATTGCCCTTATAAGTATAATTATGCAGATTATAAAAATCACAGCAGTCATTTTTAAAAAAGACACTATTTTAATACTTGTATTGCTGAAATATATCCAGATGTCGTCATCTTGTAAAAAATGTTAAGAGCTCGAATCCATTACATCAGGAAATGCTGATGGACATCTTGTTTTGAGGTATATCAATAAACACACATTAAATTTACCACATAAATTTTCAATCTATTAAGATATGAACTCATTTTATGTTTTATGGTGAAGCTGTATGACTTCTAGAGAGGATTTTGAATGCTTTCAATATCTCCAACAAATTCTTTGATCTTTTCTTTTTCTTGGCCATAAATCACAGAGCCTCTAATATTCCGGAACTGATATTCCCCAATAAAACTCATTCTAATTGGAAAACCTAATAACAAGCTGGTCCATTATCTCAAGAGATATGTCCGAATGACCGAATCTCTTCAGTTTATTAATCAAGAACACGTGTATAAACAAATGTGAATAGAGTAATGTACATCACGGTTCACAGCATGAATCAAAAGAGCAGTCAGGAGTCAGGCCAATGCCCAACGATTTTAGTGAAAGACGAAGCTAATATTCAAACTGAGTATAGTACAGTTCTAGTACAAATAAACTGAAATAATAAATTGAGAGTGGAAATCTGTTCGAACTGGACTCATTTCCCAGAACCATAACAAAATTTTATTGAGAGAAAACTAAGTTGATTTTGCAGTGTGTTTAGATTGAGCTGAACTGAACACCCCCAGCACCCATCCGAAGCATAACGCCAACGCCACATACATCAAGAGAACGATGGTCGTTTGTTAGACCAGGAAATATTCAGATCAGGCATTTGTTTAAGATCTGTTCAGAATGGATTCTGGGCTTCATCTGTTCCCCCAAAAAGTTCTATTTTTCACATTTGTGTATTCCAAGTGGAATTTGTTCCAATAAAATTCTCGGGAATATATCAATTGCTGGCTTCTATGACCCATGTACCAGGCCCAGACTCAGAGCCAGAGATGATATTATACATCCCGTGTTTTCGATGTAGGATGTGGCCCTACAGTTAGAAATAGCGCATTTGTTGTGTCTTAGTGTAGCCGTAAACTTCCAGCTACAATAATAAGAAGACATCAGGTTACCACATGGCGAATTCCTCTGTAACTTTTGATTCAAAATCCCAAAGCTCAGCCCATTTCTTTGCTGCAGTGTAGTGTGTGGCTGGGATCGAAGGAAAACGCCACGTGAAAGTCTAGTCGTATCTTGTAGATGTAGTCCCATACCGACGAGTTTAACTTTTAAACGCAAACATTTTTATTGCTGTCAGAGATATTTATGGGTTTACTTTGTGCGGTGGCCTGGAATTGAAAAAGTTTATTGAAGTAAATTTGGATAAAGAGGAAAAACGTAAGAAAATATTTGAAAGCAAGTTCCTGTGCACTTGATGAAATTGCACACAATATAAGTTTAATAGCATTTCATGTAATCGGCAGTTTCTTGAACTCAGGATTTTCAAAGTCGCTATCATTGCTTTTCTTCTGTTCCTTGCAGAAATTCTGGAAAGTCTGAAAAATCCAGACTATCGAAATCATCCACTTTCATATTCTAATGGAGGCTTAAACTAAAAAATCGGACTCCCTCCAAGGCAAAGAGACCAAAAGCCACGCCCAATCATCGGCGTGCACCCAATTATTATAATTTAAAAAATTTACTATTCTCCTAATTCTAAATTAATTCAAGAATTTCAAACTTAGCACAAAAAACTAGTTGGAATGTATCAGTTGAAAAAAATGAACGTTCACTTCATTTTGCTAAAATTTATTTTTTAAATTATTAAATTCAAATTTATTTAACCTTAATTAATTTATTTGCCAGAAATTTTTCCAATTTAGATGAATTAATTATTGCTGCATATCAATGACCCTTGCCATTTATTGTTCGGAATACGAACTTGAAGAAAAAGAGGAGGAGTGGAGAAATCGCGCCCTTTTATAGTCTTAGGGCCGCCATCTTGTTTCCATCGTTCCACCATAAAAAGCCAAATTAACTAAATAATTTGGCTTTCTAATACATTATTCGCAAAACGTAATTCCCATATATTAATTCGCAAAATGTTAAGATTTTAAATAAAATTCATAAAGGTGCCATAACATGGCGGTCATGGCGGATTAGTGCCAATTGTGCTCGTTTCCGTGGTTGGAGAGTGGTATGGAGACATATATTTTGTCTCCTAGTTCCTCGTTCTTTCTCTTTTCCTCTTAAGGAAAAATATATAAATTAATTAAATCGCGAATAATTCGCCAACCGCAGATTTTAGTAAAAATCCGACACCGGTTTAGTTCCGCGGTGTAATTTTACCCCAATTAAATTGAGTCAAAATCGATTTATATTTTTAAGCGATCCCCACTGGAAATAGTATATTATTATCGGAATTATGCAAGTATCCCAAGTTTCTAGAAAATTGGGTCAAATATTTTATCGTCATCGGAACTACGCATGAACATACGCCGGTTTTCAAGAAAATCGGTTCAATAGAAGTGGGTCCAAAATTTTAAAATTTGACCCAGACAAAGTTTCTGAGCGAAATAAATCAACTGACCCTCTTACTACCCTATAACAGTTAAGTCTAAAAAAAGTCAATTTATCGACTCACGTGTAGTAAAAGGGTTACTAGTAAAAATTGTGAATTTCTGAAAAGCGACGTAATTTTCAGGGAATATGTTCACAAGTCAACTGCACACTTTTGTGGTCAATTTTTGTAACAATTCCTTATGCGCATTTTTAATTGTTTTGTATTTTACTGCCTTCCATTTTTATGCATATTTTTAAGATTTTCCAAAGTTTAGGGGACAACCCTGTGATGCACACAGCACAGCGTAGGCGAAGGGAAATTTTAAAGGAGAAAATATTACGAAATTTTAACCTGACAAATGTCGCAAGTAAGCCACCATTTCTGGCATTAAATTTGTACTGTGCAACATTCTAGTACCCTAGCAAGTAGAATTCTCGTCAGTAGAATTGCCTCAAACACTGGTATTCAGATAAATTATCACACCCTACGATGCAAAATATTCTGAAATAATTCGATAACTGCTTACATAAATCAAAGAGAAGAGTAAATTTTGTTCATGTAGCTGACAACAAATAACTGGGCGGAGTTTGAAGGTAAAAGTATTAAATTGAAATAATCACAAGCTGATTCGATTAAAACAAAATTCTAGAAAATATTCGATATAAATCTAATTTTAGCAAACAATAAAATTTCACAAGTTTATAATTAAATTGTTACCGATTGTATTTCCGTCGAAGCCCCAAATTTAATGTAAAAACGTCCAGCAGATTTAATTGGAAGTCGAAAGCAATTTTAATCTAAGGTGATAAAAGTTTTATGCTAACCCTTTACACTATAATTATCGCCTTCCCACTTTTTTCTCCAGCCAGCTCTGATTTTTTTCTTGTTTTAATATTTCAATTATGTATGGTGTCCGATTTTGTCACCCCAACATTGACGTCATAGTACAATTTTTAAGGACTTCTAACCTATGATAATGATCAAAATTATTTTATTTCAATAACGCAGTATTTCCAATCGTAAATAATTTTCCGAGATGTGGTAATGTAATTTCACGCATGTACGTGGAAACAACTGTTTATTTTTCATGCAAATTGTGCATTCACAGGTAATAAATATGGATAAAGCCTCTTGATCATCTATGATTAATCACAACATCACAGAATCGGGTGCAGTAATCAGATTTACCACAGAAATTATCTGTTTGATTTGCAAAAAAAAAACATCACATCAATCGGTGACGCCACCCGATCTAAATCTATCGCTGCAAAAAATAAAGCGAGCACACCAACACCATAATATGTACAAATGGTCCTCCATTGAGTATAGATTGCAACTTTCTCCGGACACTGTAGGACAGAAAGGGGCACTAATTCATTGCAGATTTGCCAACAGTGATATATGGGTGGCGGAAGCAATGAAATTTGTTCCTGCCCCCATTTCCAAATATGATGAATGGTCAAATTGAAAAGCTTTCCCTGACTTAATGCGTTTATCCTGGCCGAGTCCAATATGTGCCACGATAGGTCTGTGCCTTTTGCTGTGTCGGGCATTTTTTCCTTAGCTCTAACGACGTTTACAAAGGTTTGCTCTTCTCACAAATAAAGGGAAAATAGAAAAAAGAGGAAATCTGTGCGGAATGGGGAATAAATTCCGATTCTCTCCTTTCCGCTGCCGATTCCCGCAACAGTCCTTGAAACCAAAATTCTCATACAAAGGAAGCAATTAACTATCAGCGTTGGGGGTTCTGAACTTGCGAGTACATATGGTCCATTATAGTGATGCGTGTATTCCAGTTGTATATGGTTGATGAAAGTCCTTTCATACAACGTCTAAGAACGGATCATAGACGGAAATCTCTTTTCCTCTCCTGCCTGGAGATATATTCACTGGAGCTGAACATACAAATTAAACAGACCCTCGAAGTTGCCAGTCATATTGGGATACATAAATCAGAGTGATAAGGCCCAAAAGTGTCTAATTTATAACCGAGCGCCGAAGAAGGCAGTGGCCCCCATTACATAGGCTTATGGAGTGTTTACGGATCAACAGAAGTCCTTTGGAGCCCTTTATCTATCAACGATTTCAGGAAATCAAAAGAGTCTCGAACAGACTCTGATTATCCTTTAAAAGGAGCAAGTCGAAGACTATTATCTGACTTCATAGATATTGAAAGCATGACTCGTACCCGAAAGGCCTGACTGGTGGGCAACTCACATGGAATATGCATTGACACTAGACACAAGTGCTTAGAAAGGATGGCGATAGAAGTAATCGTGCACAATTTAAAAGACCATTTGTGCCAAAAAAAGAAACTTTAATGGACTTTCGGTCATCCATATCCCTACAAGCAGAGAGAGATTTTTGGTTCCCGTACAGGACAAATATTTTGTCATCCGCATTATCCTCTAATGGGCTGCCACGTCAAAGGGTCCTGGTTTAATTTTGTCCTAACATCAATTCATGTCGTCTTCGTTTACCATACAGGGGATACATAGATACATACATGCAGACACTCAACTTAATAACGAGGAAAATTCAACAGAAATTGGATTTTTGGAAAACTTTGACAGAACTTTTGTCCTCTCTGTGTAAAAAATATGCACGGGAGAGGGTGTTATATAAAATTCATAGCAAATAAATTTTACTTTAAATCAGTTTCTAAATGATGAGGGCTTCCAAGCAAATTGAAAACACTTATAAGTATGGACTACCTTTTTGATACTTTTCTTGAATGGAAAGCAAGAAACAAATTCACGTTACTTATCTAAATAACGAATAATAAACATTAAAACAAAATCTACACTTATCCACTTCCCCAAAACTACACTAAATGAAGTCGATTTGTAATGTTTATAGCAATTTGTCAATTTAATACTCCGATAAATTAGAGATTAAGTGAAATATTTTAAAACGCCTTAGAAAAGGAGTTCGTCTTACAAAAAAAAGTCAATAAATACATGTCATACGTTGAAGAAAATGCCATTTCTTTAAAATGGACACGATACTAGAGTAAGTCTTAAATATTAAATAAACTGCGAAAGATTCTTACTAATGTGCGATGTACATATCTCTCCACTTATTCAATTATTATCTCCGAGTTAATCTTTCGTACTGTAGATTAAGAGCTTTACTATACTGTCGCATTAATTCCAGTAAATTGCAAAAGATATGTTAAACCAATGTACATGGTGGGCTGTGTAAGCTTAGTTCTTGGTTAAACTAATAGCCTTGAAGGTTTGTTTGGCGTTTTAATTCTCCTTGATGTATCGATTGTCTTTTTGAAACAAACACAAATAATTATACTTTACTACATCGTTTTAACAGTATGTTTTTGTGTAAAATTACATCCATGTTTTTTTTACATATCCACTGCTCAATAAAGAGCAATTTGAATGTTTTTTTAACCGAAGGTGTAATGGCGAAAAATGTGCTGATATGTAATTCAATATCCCAAGGTAGAAGTGTTTTAATACACAAGTACAAAATTTTAGAGAAGAGCGGTTTAATTTGAAGTATATTTATTACCTACGTTTTTCTTGTACAAAATTTCAAATGTAAGCTTTTAGACTTCTTATTCTATTTTAATCTTTAGTCCAGTGGCATTTTAAACAATATAGAGAGATATAGTGTGAAATTGTAATCGCTTAGTGAGAAAAATCTCCGAATATAGCCGAAAGAAGGTAGTTTTTAATTGATCATTACTGACATTTCTCCCATGCACGAACGAGTCACAAAAAATTCTTAAAAAAATACACACTTTTTTAGCTGTCACCCTGTTGTTTCCACTTAATACATACACTTATGCTTTTTGATAACGAATTGCCATTTTAGTTTCACTCGATCGAAACAACTCGACTTCGGGTTTGAGGGAATAGATTTTAAAATTACGGACCATAAGCCATTCACTGCTATAATTAGTTAAAAAGCTTTTGTGAAACATATAAGGTACTTGAGGTATATAAGGCCCACTTAACTTAAATATGCAATAAATAGTATATTTTGTTGTTTAGAAAGACAAAACCAAGTTTTCTACAAAGTTTATTAATTGGAGTTATAACAACAGTTAAACAAATAGTACAAATTACAATGCTTTTAAAAATATTTGACTTTTTAAAAACTCTTTCTCTGGGCCTTATTAAACCAATGATGGGGGTGTCGACGAATACCTATTGGGGCGTATTGCAAACTGGGCAGACAACCAACATCGTCACTATCCACTTGGCGGTACGACCAAGGAACTGTGGGGCCCTCCGAACGCCTGCTTCACATCTAAACTTCTTAGATTAAATAAACCATCACTAAGGTTACTGGTTTCTGTCTTGACGGGACAGTTTCCTAAGGGCACACCAACACAGGATCGATCGACTGCAGGAGTTGCGGGGAGGAGGCGGAGACAGTGGCACACTTATGCCATTGTCCGTCACTCTCGACGAAAAGATTCAGGCGCCATGGACACTACTTCCTTAACGAACTGCATCAGGCAGGCGAAAGGGGGTGGGAGTGTATACTGGCTTTTACAAAGTCGACCGGGTGGTTGAATTGTTGATATCTGTCCCGCATTCTTAACTCCTCGGGTGGAGGAACAATGGGCCTAATAGTGGCCTAAGTTCAAAGGATCTACGCGATCCCACACCCAATTCACAAAAAAAACCAACGTGGTATAAGAAGGCCCTCTTATGAACTTGCAGTTTTTCGCAACTTATCTTCACAATGACTACTTAAAAACATCCTTAAATTAGAAAAAAAGATATATATTACGTTTATTATACATTTCTCTTAATTATCAATATGGGCCTTTTTAACCACTGGGGAGTTAACAAGGCTGCTCAACAGGTTTAGCTAAATACTCTCTAAAGCAAAATTTATAAAACCATGCAGTTACTGTCACTTCAATGACGCATCGCTCGTTACTGACAGCATGACGACGCGAGCGGCTGGGTACTTATTCCATAATGTTTATACCAACAAAACGCTTGTGTGCGTAAAGAGTGACGTATCACCAAATTATTTTAGCGCGAATTTTTAAATGTGAGCCTTGTTACCTCCCGCGCCTTATTTGCCTCAGGTACCTTATATGTGTGTATATATCAAAAAAATCAGAGAGCTTAAAAACTTAACGAATATACTCATGCTTGGCAGTGAACGGGATAACTTAACAAATGTTTGCTATTACTGGTTATGCACAAAGGAAACAGTATACATTAATTTAATTTATCATTCTTTTTTCCATCGTGTTTCGAAATTATCAGATCCACCTTACAGCTGTGCCTTCATACCGGTTATGCCGATGTAAGGATTGTGTTTGCTTTGCCGAAAACAGAAAGATACCGTATATCAGGTCAAGGAAGTTTAGGTTTTAAAAAAGGAACAAAAGGGAGCGAAAGAAAGGGGTGTTGTAGAGGAAAGTCGCGCGGTCTATTCATGGTATATCAAACAAAAGAGGTCAAAATAGACAAATATATGAAATTTTCAGAGCTCCAACTATAGCGCAGTTCATAAAAACTGTCAAATTTAGATGATTTGGTCAAATTTTAACAAAACAATCAAGCATGGAGGTGGGTCTGTAAGGTTTTGGAGATGCTTCTCATTCGTGGAAATGGGTCTCCTTAAAACAGTAAAAGACTGAATGAACCGTTTTGTGTACTCGGATGTATATAAAAGCCCAACTTTTCCTTATACTAAAGAAGGAATACCTCCTTTATGGCGATTTCATCACGATAATGACCCAAATACGGACAATAATATCAAAATTTAACTTAGCGATAATAAAATTAAAATTAAGTAAAATAAAGTATCGATAAAGTATTGATAAAGTATCGAACATGTCAATATCTGAAGATAGGTGATATTCAGAAGACGCCCTAACTACCACAAGTGCATTTTTAGATTAGAGGCATAAGAAATTTCAAATAAAATTTTGTGAAAAGATCTTAACTACGGGTTTTATATGAAAAAATTCAATTCAATGTAGATATATAAATTTTATAAATAAAAAGAAAGTTTTTCAATATATAAAACTCTAAGTTAAAACTTGTGGAAAATTTAACATGCACATATGGCCTTTTAGAATGTTGCGGGAATATACTTGAATTCTCTTTTCCGTGGTGCATTAATGAAAGTGTTAATAGCTGCGTTTTTTGGCAGTCGAGTACAAAGTTGTTATACATTAACTGGATTAAATTAACTCAGTTTTACACAGTTAATAAGCTTACTGGGTTATTTAAGTAATCTACGGGAAAATAGATGGCGCTTATTGAAAGCTTCTGGTTTGAAAGTTGATTTTGCTCATCATAGCAATTAAAATAAACACAAATGTGGGCACGAATGACATTAATATAAATTTTAAGTTAATAACGGTCTTTACTTATCTCGGGTTTGCTTAAAAAGAGAAAAAAACAGAAGAAGAAGAACTAGCTCTGTACTCCATGGATTCCAATCGTACTTTTGGGCTTTCATAACACCGTTGCCTAAAAAAATCTAATGTGGGATAGTGCAAATGTGGTCCGATTGGGATTTATGAAAATTTTCATTGGCTTTGGAGTCTTTAGAACTATCCAAGATTATTAAAAATTCCAATATGCCCCCCCCATTTTACGTCTATACTATAGATGTATAAGCTGTGTTTTTTTGGGCAACGGAGTAATGAAAGCTCAAACGAACGGTTGGAATCCAAGGAGTACAGATTTTATTTTTCTTTTTCTTCTGTATTGCTTTTTTTTAAGAAAACCCAAAATAAGTTATTAACTTGAAATTTATCTTAATGTCATTCTTGCCCGCATTTGTGTTTATTTTAATTGCTATGATGAGCAGAATCAACTTTAAAACACAAAATCTTTCAATAAGCGCCATCTATTTTTCCGTAGAAGAATTATTGTAATCCAGTAAGCTTATTAGCTCTGTAAAATAACTGATTATAGCTGCGTTCTTTTGGCAGCAGAGTACAGAGTTGTCATACATTAACCGTGCTAAATTAACTCGGTTATTTAACCGAGTTAAAAAGCTTACTGAATTATTTAAGTCTTCTACGGGAAAATAGATGGCGCTTATTGAAAGTTTTTGTGTTTAAAAGTTGATCTTGCTCATCATAACAATTAAAATATAAACTAATGTGGGCAAAACAGATATTAAGATAAATTTCAAGTTAATAACGGTCTTTACTTATCTCGGGTTTGCTTAAAAAGAGGAAAAGATAAGAAGAAGAATTATCCATATACTCCATGGATTCCAACCGTTCTTTTTAGCTTTCATAACTCTGTTGCCCAAAAGAACACAGCTTATAGCTTATGAGTTAATTTAATCCCAGTTAATGTATGACTACTCTGTACTCTGCTGTCAAAAAACGCAGCTATGTATAATCTCTTAAAACAGAAGTTTTGAAACGCCAGGTGCATTACAAGAGTGAGCTAAAAGTGATTCTTCTGCCTTAAGTATATCTAAATAGTGTATGAAATTGCTATAGTGTTCCTATATATAACAAGACATAAAACTTGAAGTGGCCTTTAAAGTCACCTTTAACATAATTCTCAACAAATTAACAGAACATTTTCTTCAAGAGAAGGAAAATTTCTGGAACATTCATTACTTGATTTCTTAATATGTCAGCTAAGAAATTTTTCAGG
>QYTT01092785.1:79348-95899 GCA_006980735.1 Dasypogon diadema
ATTTGAATGGTGATAGTAAGAAGAAAAGTCGTAAGAGGCTATCAAATGGTTCAAAAGTCAAATAAAACAGAGGCGATTTCAATGAATAAAAACAAAAAAAACAGTTCATAAACAACTCAAAACTTAATATTACTTTAATCGAGATCCTCGCTGTTTTCAGGTGTTTCGGGAGCAACTCATGCCGAAATTTCAGTCGGTTACGAGGGATTACATATTTCATTTAGTTTTACGATTTGAGAACATACCTCGAGGAGACTCTTGGACAGTGGCCGGTGGAATTCTTTTCTTAATGGATTTCGCTGTTCAAAAATTCAGTTCAGAAAAGATGTCATCATCAAAATTAAAGAAAAAAAAACAATTAAAATTCGCTCTTCAGAATTTCATGTGGACCAAATTTTTCAAGTAAATAGAATTTTTCATTTTTTTTTTAATTTATATTGTGACGTGTGGTACTGTCATGACGAAGTATATAAGCCCAGTTTTGCCTATCTTAAAGCGTTCATAAAAAAAAAGTTCAATGTTTTTGCTCAAGGCCAGTTCATGGCTTGCAATTTAGCGAGTTTTGGTATTAACCGTTTAGGTATTATGCGCCACAAACTGTTTCACATATAAATTAGAAATTTGGTACAAAGATAGAAAGTAGTGGTCCAATTGTAGACAAGAAGTTTTCAAAGTTGGAATTTTGAGTTTGGGGAATATATACCTGTAAAATGCGAAGTGAAAAAAAAGTTTGCTCAAGATCATCATCAAAAAGGCACCAAATGAAAGCTAATGAAATGGAAAATTATAACAATTTGATTTTTTTTCAACTTTCTTTTACAAGATTTGCCAAAAAACTAAAAGGCATTAAGGGGGAACACCACTGTGGGGGAGGTTAAAAAAACAAAAAGATTTTTGGTTTCTTGCATTTTCCTAAAAAATTTTTATCGAAAATTTTCGTAATCGTAGTGGCTAACGTTAAACGTAGCCTTTTTATTTTATTTTGAAAACTACTATTTTTTACGGCCGCTTAAATGAAGAAAAGTTTGTTGAAAAATTGAAGTTTTTCTTTGACATGCCGGCATTTTGTGAAAAAGTAATCTAAAAAAACGGCTACGCTTAACTATTTAAATATTTTCTATTTTCAGTTGAACCATACCTGAAGTATCGACACAACCGTTGGGAGAGGAATTTTTTACGGATCGGCACTTTCCTATACATATCCGCCTTAATTTTAATTATTTTTTTAGTAAAAATTTGCACAAATATACTTCAAGTTCAAAGTATCCTTGATAACATATCTTTCCCCCAGTCCTTAAATAGTTCACTAAGTTATGAAAAAAATTCGTAAAAGAGGGCCCTTTTTGGGACCGTGACAGTGATGTTCCCCCTTAAGGCAATAAGGTCTACTTTCAACGAAAATTATTATCATCATATTACAACAAATAACATCTTCACAATTAATAGAGAAATGTTGAAAACACATTATTTTGTGTTTGGTGCGTGGTGGAGTGGTGGAAAGGTGCATTAAAATATATATGAAGTGGAAAGGGGCATTAAAATATTTTTTTTTTGTAGAAAGATTCAATGCATAGTATTATGGCTGTTTATATTTTTGTAATAAACAAGAAACCCTTACCTTCCAGCAAACTTATAATCATATATGAATGTAAATAAAAAATCTGTTCCGAGCACTGGATGTGGACTGGAAAATCATTACGTCAAAAAAATATACTAGATCAAATGCATTTCCAAATACAAGTCGCGCTTTACATGTTTCCAACGTTTTTGTGGCTACTGACTTGTTTCTAAGTAACACCACTTTAACCCATTTAACGCACTCAATCTACCTCGGGTCCAAGAAACTGAATTTTTCCAGCGCACCTTATTTACGTGCGTGTGTTTAGTTAACCTTTTTTACAAGAAGAGATTTTTTGTGTTATTTTTTCCCAAGATTTGTTTATGTTCTTTTGTGTATAAAGAAAATAAAGAATAAAAAATTGGCAGGTTTTTGATACATTGAATATAACATGTTTCTCTGTTCTGCAAATTTTTCTGTTCATTAAAAGCATTGTTTTTTGTGCCCGAACTTATCTAAAAGAACTTCCGAAATCAAAGGAACGATCGTCTACAATATTAGCTGCGTTTTTTTATTCTGATCTGGATCATTGGAAATTTTTAAACAAGTTGACCTATTGAACACAGGCAAACAGTTGGCGATTTTACAATCTGAAAAAAGTTATCAGATTGCCATGATTTTGAATAATTTAAACTTCAAAACGTGAACTCAATATTTTCCAGGTTATGTTTCGACATTTCCTATGGTTCAAAATCATGGCAATTTGATGAATTTTTTCACACCCTAAAATCACAAACTGCTTCTGGGCAATTTAGGGGTCAACTCAATCTAAAATTTCCCATGATCCAGATCAGAACAAAGAAACGCAGCTAAAATAAAATAGATTGCAAGCGAAAGAGAGTAGATCATTACCAACAGAAAGAAGAAAGTAAATAATTCGTTTGCCTTGTGTCGAAAGGATCACCACATGTGATCACCTACGGATCACCTACGATACAGTAGGAATATTCGCAACGTAAATATTCTCACCAGGTTTTTATAGATTTATTGGCGACACCGTTCAATGTCAGAGTACGGAACTTGTTTATTAGGAAACCTGTATGTATCCTAAAAAATCCTGTTAATCTTAACGAAACAATACTGTTTAGGCTGAATCATAAAGTAATATAGTTAATTAGCATTTAATTTTGAAAACTAAGTTTGCTTTTTTCATTTAAAACTTTTTTCTTGATTACATTAATTCCTTATATACAATAATTGTAGATCCTTAGAACTAATGCGTGAAAATACATCTGAAGGAAAAAAAACAAAAGGAGCATATTTTTTGCAGTTGCAATAAAACAACAAAAGAGGGTACCATGGGAGCTTGCGAAAATTTCATACAATCTGGCAGATGTTTCAGTTTGGTTATATAAAATGAACGACCGTAAGATGCATAAGATTATCCTGGATGAGAACTCTTGGGTGTTGCATGTGGTTAATTGGTGAGGATGTGCTTAAATTTGCAACCCTTGAGATATATAATTTAGATAGCTTTAAAATGCATTCTAGAAGACCGGAGATTTTTTCTTGTCAACTTAGATGTATCTCGCACATGTGAGTTGCTAAACTAAAACTATACCAGAGTAACACGATTCAATATCCCGAGTAATTCGAGTCAATATGGGTCACCAATATTTAAGTTAAAAATTACATTAACAATATGAGTTTTGAACTGCTACAATAAATTTCATAAGCTTCTTATAACATTTCGTGGTAAACTAATGGGACAATACTAGCACAAATACACTTTAAAAGCTGTGATAATTTTAAACTAAATTTGTGAGAAGAAAATTTGAGTGAAATTTTCACTCGCAGCTCTCGGTGTTTAAAATGCAAATTTATTTTACAAAAGCTTTCACTATTGGAAAAATACCACTTCACTTGTGGGTAATAACAAGAAAATAGGTCGAGACCCTGTTGCGACACTAAATGACTTTTAACCCACAAAGCGAACAAAGAAAGTTAAATGTCAAAATGGTATTCGGATTAAAACCTATATAGGGAACACTTGCCTTTAGTTGTCAAGTTGGAAAATAAAACATGAAAAGGATCAATTTTATCCGAAATCAAAATCATCACAGTAAAAAGTGTGAAGTTGTTTGCATATCTGACAAACTTCGTCAACAACGCGACCTTACGTATGCGCCGGATTTGAATTCGCTTATATAATGGAGATGATATTGTGACTCCCCTTTCGCTTTTGAGATAGATGAAACTGCCACTGACACATAGATGGCGCTAGTGTCTGAATGCACGAGCGTTGACAGCTGAGTTTTTTGGTGTGTGTAGTTTAGAAATCTGTCAATAATATTCACCTCACAAAGGTTTCATTTTGCACAAGCAATTTGTTTTTTTTTCGTCGATTAAAAATGTCCAAAATTGTGCCAAAAAAAGAGCATTTGCGAGAAGTTCTCCTATTCGCCTTCAATTGGAAGAAAAGTGCAGCAGAAGTTCATTGAATGCTTATGGAAATTTATGTCAAGTACACTCTTTCAGAAAGAACTTGCACAGAATGGTTTCAACGATTCAAAATAGGTGATTTCGATCTTGAGAACAAAGAACGTGGAAAACCTGAGAAGAAGTGCGAAGACGTTGAATTGCAAGCATTATTGGATGAAGATTTTTGTCAAACGCAACAATAGCTTGCAGACGCTTTAGAAGTTGATCGAGCAACTGTTTTCAGACGTCTATATGACGGGGGAAGATCCAAAAGGAAGGAAAGTGGGTTCCATACGAACTGAAGGAGAGAGACATGGAAAGACGAAAACCAATTTGCGAAATTTTGCTTTGCAGACAAAAAATAAAGAGTTTTTTTGTATCGAATCGTTTCAGGCGATGAAAAATAGATTTGTTTTGACAATCCTAAACGCAAAAAATCATGATGGATACAGGCCTACCATCAAAATTGCAAGCAAAACGGAATATCTGTGGATATTGCTTTGCTCTGCATCTGGTGGGATCAGAAACATGTGTCGTGTATTTTGAATTTCTAAAACCTGGTCAAACAGTTGCTGCTGATAGCTATCCGCAAAAACTAATCGACTTGAACCGAGCACTGAAGGAAAACCGCGAAGAATGGGCGAAGAGACATGTCAAAGTCAATTTACTCCATGACAACGCCCGTCCGCATGTGGCTAAACGAGTCCAGGAAACGTTGGAAGCACTAGGCTAGGAAGTCTTACCCCACCCCGCATATTCACCAGGTATAGCCCCTTCTGATTACCACTTGTTTTGTTCGATGCAACACGGACTTTCGGAACAACGAAGCGTCTTCCTATGAAGAAGTTGAAATATCAGTGGTCCAATGGAATGCCTCAAAGGACTTCTTTGAGCGCGGAAATCGTCTCTTGCCTGAAAGATGGACGAAAGTTGTGGCAAACGACGGGAAATAATTATAATAATTTTTTGTGAAAAAAACGGCAGTTTCATCCGCACACACCTAATAAATTAACTTAGTTAAGTAGAACGGAGGATAATGACAACGAAGATATTTATTTTCGAAATATATAGCAAAAGCTGAAATAAATTGAGTCCCAAATTGTTTCTCATCATTTATGCCAATTAAACGTTCTGTATTCCTCCCATTATCGAGGTCGCTTTAATATTTTAAAATCGGTCACAAATATTTGATGAATTTAAATTTATTAAAAAAATATTTTTCGCTTGTTTTCTGATAATACATTGTAGTTACTAAATCCAGCAAAATACCACCCCTTCTCGTCACCGAGGCTTCGGCTTAAATAAAGTAGGATCGAGACACGCCATAGCTCCATTTTACCCGTTGAAAAGCACATATGGTTCGAATACATTGTTTTAACCAACACCATGAGTGTGTGGTTTAGTTGCTCTGAGCTCCCTCAATGAAAAAAAGCCACAAAAGTACTTTTATTGGGGCGAAAAATAATACAATACAAAAAAGCGTACAGTGAGAACACAACTGCAAGCTGCATACGCCAGGCACATTATTTATCTTTTTCATTATATGCAGATGGTGAGGATAAAAAATTCCGAAGCCATGGGAAGGTTCACTTGTTTTGGAGGACAGTGAACCTTCATCTACCGCAAGTGTTGTGGTACTATAGTTTACGAACTAATTAACTCTTGATTTTGTGGGTTTCGTAACTAAAGCACCCGAAAAGAGCCTTTGGTGAAAACAACCACGTAATCCTTGTGATATGCTTTCAACCTTGATTCCCAATTTATCCTTGGAATTTTAAAAAAGTTCCGAATTGTTGCCCCCTTATGCAAAGCAGCTTACAAAATGAAACAAATAACATACATAAATACACTTTCACATTAGGCGTATTCCTGATGCAATCTACGCGGGTATGTTCTTGTGAAACTCTTCTATGGAAAAATGATAATAATAAAAAAGAAATAGAACACAACGTAAACATATTCTGTCTCCACTTCTAAAATTTCTTACCTAATAGCTACGGTCAATTCGCCCTCTACAAAAACAAACCTAATCATTGGCCCGATATTTGCCCGAACTTTCATTGTTAAAACTTTAATTCACAATATTGGCGAATAATTAAATTCCCATGGGCGATGGTATTAAATCCGCAGATGAAAATGTAATTCGTCCAGCTCCAATGCCTGCAGGTTGCAGTGTGCATTCCACTGCAGTGCTATGCGTACTGTGCAAATTGAATTGCATATTTGCACCTACGGGCCCTTACTCACATATTTAATTGCGTTATTTGTTTGTTTTGTCAAAAATAATATTGCAGTCAAAAAATTTGCCAACGTGGCATTAGTGGTAATTTTATCTGACTTTTCAATTTTGTAACTGGTAAGGTGGACTGCAACCGAAGCCTATACCCTATATGATCATAGCACAACAGATAGAAGCAAATGAAGCTCTCTTGCAGTACCTGAAAATTCTGTTTGGTCACCACAATTCAACTGAACTTGACCCGAATTCTCTTGTTGTCATGTCACTAGAGCATTTGACTGGAAAATCATTTTGAAATAGTATCGAAAATTCTATGTCGTTATGAAATTGTTGGGTAAGAGATTTCTGTTGATAAATTGTGGTTCCATATGTTCATCGAAATCAGAGACTGGAAATTACTAACCCTGTAATCGGTCGAAACATATTCAAAGAACGTTCTATAATATAATCATATTTCAATATTATACTGTAATATGTACAAGTTGGTACATATGTGTTTGATTTGTATTTGTAATTATATTTCTGCTTTATCAAGTTTGACCAGTTTTTCAACTGATCAGCACAGTAATAGCTGCCAGCAAGTTCTGCCGCATATTTGGGATCATGCAAAGTTCTTCTCTTTTATTTTGAAATTTAAAACTATCGAAAATGTCGTTATCATAAGACAAGGGAATATTTAAGTAGTCATATGTGCAACACGACCCTAACTAAATGCAGTTGTTAGGACCTTTAAGAAAGTTGTGGTAGAGTATTGCTCTCTTGCTTTAACACTTTGAATGCGGCAAGTAGTATAAAAGCTTTCGTGATCTCACTTCTCGATTAGGTCCTTCACTATGCCTCCCCCAATGGCGGAAAACGGTTCCGGACCTTACAACTCTATAGCCGACCCCTGCTTTGCTAGAGCGTCACCTATTTCGTTTCCTTCGGTTCCAGTGCATCCTCTAACCCAACAAAGTGTCGCCTCATTTGCTGGGGCAAACTCATTGAGCTTTTTTACACATTCCATCGCCAGGGATGAATTCACCTTCGTCCGATCTATGCATCTGACGACCGCTTGATTGTCCAGTGTCCTCGCACCTGACACCCCTTTAAGTAGTCCAACGCACGAACCAGAGCAAGCATTTCTACCTGGTAAACCGAGGTGAATTTAGCCAGGGTAACATAGCGGGAAAAGTTTAAGTCTTCAGAGAATATCCCTGCACCTGCCCTGCCGTCAATCATTGATTCATCCATAAACATAAAAATATCCCCGGATCCCTGTTCTGGGAGTGTTCCTTCAGCGATAAGGGCCTTGTGAAACTTTTCAGTTACCTTGACCTTTTTGATCCTGTCCTTGGGCATCATGAGTTCCCTGATCTCTTTTATGTGATACACGATTCTCCCATGCCCATACACAGTCCCTGATGTGTACCATGTACCGTCCCTCTGCATCCTGAAAGCCGCTTCTACTACCATCTTCTTCACGAAGAGGCCTGCGGTAGCAACTTCGCAAGAGCATCTAGCGCTGCCGTGGGTGTGGTGCGAAAAGCACCCGTAACTCCTATGCACGCCGTCCTTTGCACCCTATCCAGTTTCCTCTTAACGGCAACCTGGCATGCCTTAGGCCACTAGGCCACTGCAGCGAATGACAGAATAGATCTAACCACCGTTGTGTATATTCAGTGTGGTGATCTCGGAAAGATACCCAGCGGGAAATGGAATCATACCATTATGCAAACCGGACGCCTTCCTTGGAAGTTCTGATGCATGCCTCTTCATTGGACACTTTATAGGACATTTGCATAGGCATGTCCTAGGAAGGAAGCAGTTAAAGCTTTTTGTGTGCTTCCTGCCAAATTCAACTGATTATTCTGACAAACAAAGCCAGAATGATCTTGAAAGGGAAAGCCTCGAACGTTATACGAAAGGAACTGCGTTGCATCGAGATCTACACCTTCCACCAAGCTTCTTGCGGGATCAACATGGATTGCATGAAAACTTTTTGAACCTTTCCAGTCTTTTGTGCTAAAATTTTACTGCTTCCACAAGCGTTCTCCAGGGAAGGTCTGACCACATTTCCCGCTGGGTACCCCAACTTAATCCACACACTCTCTTATATTGGTGTAATATTGGTGAAGTGAAGATAGTAGTAGAAACGAAAAAGAGAAAAAAACCTTCGTGGAATTAGGATTCACAGATCGAAAAAATAATTTCTCTCCTGCCTGTTTTAAACTTCATAAGCTTTCCGAAATTAATATATTTAACTCTATTCTATTGTATATTACAATTTCTACAACTTCATAAGCCAAATATTCCGTATTTCTCTTGTACTTGGCCCACTTTGTTCCTGATCTAAAACAAAAATCTCTTGTTTTCCACTTTAATAAAATTTCAATATTTCCACCAGCTCAAAACCTTAAGAAAAAATGCCCAAGAAAAATGTTCACAAATCTGATTTAGCAAAAGCAACGCGTTTTCCGTTTCTTTTTTTATACTTTGCTCTTACCCTGACTGCATTTCCATTTTGGCACACCCAAAGCTAGGCAAGCTAGGCAAGCTAGGGTGCTTATTACATTTTGTGCCTTAAAAAACGACATGAAAAGATTCCATCTCGCTAATGAGTTTTAAATGAACAGAATCCTCTGGTCCGACCTCATCATTTAGACCTATCTTCAACAGCACACAGAGGAGAATTTCTCTAGTCAAACAAATAAATGTCCGCCGTGAAGGAAAATACGACTCTCCGAACAGGCTTGAATGAAAATTTTCGAATTTTCGTTTTTCCCTCCTTCCATATCGACTTTTGTTCGTGTACCAATAAAATTTCCAGTTTTCTAGTTTTCACTGAAACCATTTTTATGGACGAATGATTTTACCTTTTTTCCTTTCTTTGAGTTTTTGTACAGCAAGAAGTCATTTCAAAACTCGTCTGACGTCTTTATTTTTACCCAACTCTAAACTTTTTCAAAGGGATGATTCTGAATTCAACTATGACCTACGACCGACCTTTTCTGTCAGACTGCACTATGCAATTTCTGTTCAATACAGGCCCAGGATAGATAAAATGCTGAAAATGACGAAAAACAAATGTAAAAGAAACCATTGAGGATCAGAGAGTGTTGTTAGGAAACAAGGACTTGGAGTATTGGGATTTCAAGGGTCAAGCTATCGGAAGGAACCATCACGATTTGTATCTTACAACGTTTCTCAAGTATTGTGCGAATCACGTACGATGGTTTAGGTTTGGGAAACTCCAGCGTTTCGAAATGAGACCGTAATAAGAGTCTATTCATGCTACATGCTTTCCGTTTCTCTCATCTAACGATTTTTCAGTCCAAATGCAAATACAACTTGTTTAATCCAAATTGTATTCTGTTTTAGTTGAGTTGAGGTTACAGTCAAGTGAAAAATCGGAACAACTGTACCAAGAACGCAAAACTGAATTGTTGAGATACAATCAAGATATAAATGTGTCACTCAAAGGTATCTTTGCATGTTCATGTTCAATTCTCGAATATTTAAAATATTCCTTTTGTTTTTAAAGAAAAACATACATATATTTCTGTGCGAGCAGCTGATCTTTAATATCTCATAGGATATCTCTTCAGATCCTCAAAACGTCCTAATTATTGGAGTTGCACTTAGACATATTGAAAAATTACATTTATTGAATTGACTTAAGCATGTAAAAGGTTTCATTATTCTACAATCACTTATATATTACATAAGCTTACTGGGTTATTTAAGTCTTCTACGAGAAAATAGATGGCGCTTGTTGAAAGATTTTGTGTTTAGATGTTGATTTTGCTCATTATAGCAATTAAAATAAACACAAATGTAGGCAAAACTAACATTGAGATACATTTCGAGTTAGTAACAGCTTTTACTTATCACATTTATAAGATTTAAATTTCACTTATATTTCGATTTTAACTAAAATTGAGAAATGTGACTTAGACCACTTTCAAAATAAACGGCTCATATGTACCTAAGGTTGAAATATGAAGTAAAAATTCGATAAAGGAACCAACTAAACTTTACAATGAATATTTGAACCAGAACAATGGTTGAAAAAGGTTTTTGGTGTCACTGTAGGTATATTTTGTGGAGGCACAACACTTTTTAATATACAAAGCTACAAGAGAATTAAAAAGTAATCATATCGCAAATCCTATCACAGATCCTATCGCAGATGCAGTGATAGAAATTTTAAATGAATGGAACATTTCAAAATAGAAAATAGGATGCTTTGTAACTGATAACAGACGGAATATGGTATTGCAACAATTCATATTGTAAGAGGAAAAAACCATCTACCATCTTTTCCTACATACAATAAACTTAGCAATTGAAGCTGCATTTAAGATATTGTGCTTAATTCTAATAAATTAAGGAAAATTCAAATTGATGTGGGAACATTAGAAGAATCCGTAGGAAAATAATACCTGATGTCAAGACACACTGGAATTCTGTTTATTACATGCTGAAAAGATTTCTACAAATGACTAAAATTTGCTCTGAAATTCGACTGATTAGTGCTAGTAGCCCAAAAATGCCAAATGGTCACGAAATTGAAATCATAAAATAGTCCAGGTCATTATTAAAGCCATTTGAAATTATTACACGGGAGTCATCAGCAGAAAATTACGTCATTATCTCGAAAGTTATTCCTACGGTAAGCTGTTTGATGCCCTAATTAAATGCATTTGAGTTGGCGACTTATTGTATACGATTAATTGTAATTATTGTACTTAATGAAAGAGAGATGCATTCCCTACGCGGCAGTGTAAAAATGTAGTAGTTGGAGGGTGAGGAGGGGTTCAAAAACCAATTTTTGTTTGCGGCTAGTAGAAACAAAAAATAGACGATTCAAATCTGTTGGTTGGAAAATGGAATCGAGGGGCTAGGAGACGACCCTTCGGTAAGAAATCTACTTATTGAATCGTCTGTGTTTTCTCCTAGCCGCAAAACAAAAATTGATCCGAGTCAATGCATTAGGCCTGGACTCCTGTGCTTATTTCTGGTATCATGTAGAGGTCATCCACTCCTTTCATTTCAGACCACACACATACCGATTACTCCTATAGTTCCCGAGATATCACCCATTCTACCCTTAAACTATACTTTTGAACACCCCCTCGCCCTGAAACTACTTGGAGAGGTCATCTCCACCTTTGATTTGAGACCCCACACGTATTGATATGTTATCTACTTCTCGAGATATTAGTCCTCTTGCCTTTGAATTGCGCTTTTTAACAGCCCCCGTTCTGCATTGTTCGAAGAACGTATGATACCTAAAGCCAACAAATTCTTTATTTAATATAACTCAAAATAGAAGAACAACTTGACTAATAACAAGCACTTTTATTTCTATCGCATAAATATTTAATAAATAAAATTTCGAATTTCATAATTGGCATATGATTTGATTTCTTTTACAAAGATTTAAGAAGAAGATAAAATATTTCTGCATAAAAACATAATTTACAGAAGAGTGAATTTGATTTGCAAAAAGTTGAGTTTGATTTGCAAACGGGTAAATTTGACTTGTAAAAATTTGAATTTACTAAATGTTTAATTAATGTACTCGATCCACGTTTTAAAAATTTACATTTTTTAAAATGCCAGTGATTTTTAGGCTCGTCATGGAGAACTGGCCCTAGGGCGAAGATAGAAAACAGGGAATTATAATCAAGTACCTTTATCTCCCTTAAGGACGATACAGTCCTTAAAATCAAGTCCACTCAATGAATGGGAAGAAATAAAAGGAACCTTTTCAGATCTTTACAAGGTAGCAAGAGTAGCTGCTTTCTTTGTACCATACGAAGAATTTCTTTCTAAGGATGTAGCAACAATAAAAACAAACAAAAACAGACTAATTGGAAAATATTCAGATAGTTTTTTGTTTTTAGGACCTCAACTTGAAGATTTTCTTTATAACTAGAGAATTATTTGCGACTACAATCATATATTTTTTTCCAGTATCACATATTACATTAAGTGTCGGTATAAGATGAGACATATATATACAAGTAATTACTCGATACTTTTGGTTTATTACTTGAGTTGTATCGAAACTACTTTTCGATACGAATGCCGAGTACTGGTATCGATACTTTGGTGATATCATTTCATCCCTAGTCAAATGCATTCATTATCAGACCTGTCCCGCATGTCTGTGATTCTATCATATTACTTTCAAGAGATGCATTTGTGCAATTGTACTCAGCTGTGTTGTATAAAACATGGTAATATTTACACAGGCCTAGGAGTATATCTACTCAAATTTTTGCAGACCTTTTTGTGCCCCTAAAAGCAAACCTCTTTCATACATTTGTGTACATTACAAATATGCGTAATTTTATCTTTGACTTTTTTTTTCAAAAACTCAGTGTGAATTTTCGATTTATAGGATGTCCCAGGTAAAGTGAACAGGCGGGCGTCCAGTGATAGGTCTGCACGATACAAACAAAAAACTTGTATGGAAGTTTGAGGCGAGAGGAGGGAGGTGGATGACATTCCTAATCATTTCCAAAATAAGGGTCGTGTGTCGTTTTGGAGCTACGAATTTTTAAAGTCGAGACTTTCTGATACGCATCTCATTTTTGGTGGTCACCTTTATATTTTTCTAATATCTTTTTTTCTAAATATCGCAGCGACTGCAACCTAACCCGAAAATATTACTAACCAAATACCTTATCCAAAACAAAGGAGAAAATTTATCTACCTGCTATCACTGAAGATATAGTCGCGTACAAATTTTAAAATCTCATTTTTATTCTTAACAAAATTTCGGCTTTTCCCAATTTTTTTTTTTTTCAAAAATTTATGTAAGTGACATATTACCTTCCCAACAAGCTATAACTAAATAAACATCCGTCAAAGGATTTACAATCTTCTGTTCAAGAACATCGAGTGAATAGAAAATCAAAATTCGTGCAATTTAATTTTTTAAATGTTTTATTCAAGTAGAATATCTTCAATCGACAGAGCCCGAGAAAACAAAAATTTCAGCTCTCTTTTTTGGTACATTTCCTTCCAAACATATTTTAGTTTATGTTATTATGAAAAGGAAAAGTTTTTTAAACAAACAAACCCACTTCGTTTGCGTTTAATTAATAAAAAAGTTTTAAAACTCTGCTCTCATTCATATACCCATTAGAAAGAATAAATATTTGAAAGAGAAACTTTCAGACTTTGTAAAACTGGGAAAAATCCTCGTTTCTTCCTAGCAAAACTCGAAGCATTTATTCACCAATTTAGCAATTCCTCTCTGTCAATTTTACACCACTACAAACACGTTAGGGTTGATTTTCGAGTTTTAAGCATACAGCAACTCTCTCTCATTAGAATTCTATTTCTAACCGTGTACGCGGTTGATAACTTTTCAGTTAACCACTTGGTCAGTCACAGGGTTCAGTTCAGAATTTCGCTGGTCCTATCATATTTTCCGTCCTTAAAATTTTCCTGAGTTGTGCAAATTTTCACTTTGTATTGAGGTTTTCTTGAGGGATTCTCGGTTAACCGAAGACTTTCTTTTGTGACAAACTTTTGAATTGAATATTTGAATGGAAAGCCGACCTTCTTGGCGGCTTCACAAAAGATAATTTATTCAAAAATATCAAATTTCATTAACCGGCTATTTGAAAAAGTGATATTTATGCGTGCGGATATTTAGAAAGGAATTTAATTTATGAGAAATTTTCTGGTTTGATTGGAGATGAACGGGGAGATTCTTTAGAACTGCTGCCGGCTAGCCTAAGGGGTGTGCCTTTGAAGGTTACATGGATATTAATTGTTTATAGCACCAGGAAAATAACCAAAAGCTGAGATATCATCCCAAGCGAAATCTAACTCATATAAGGAGCAAATCGATTTTTTAAACCCCAAGTAATTCAAATTTCACAAACTCATGTGTAACCCTGCTCCAGAAAATCCTTTTTGTGTTCGCCTGGAGAAAAATTGACTTCTAAATTGCTCGCAATAAAACAAGCCACTGGAGTGAGAGGACTGGGGTTTCCAATTAATTCGGCCGGCTTAAAAAATCGAGGCAAAAATACACGAGTTCGCATACGTTTCCAGCGCAAATGATACAAAAAAAACCCTGTTCCGGCTGTGGTGTAAATATTTACGCCGTATCTATGTTTAGAGTTTAACATATTACCGCAATTACCTCACGTTTATGGAAAAGCCACTAATTTTAAATCCTCCACTCCCATTTTTCAGCGTTGCAATGAAAAGTCCTTTAATGTTGAAAAATAGGATTTCATTTCTAATCCTGCCGAAGGGCGGCAAAATGTGGGCGTAAAGAAAAAATATGGAGTGCGAATGGAAATGTGTTTATATACACACCACCATGTAATTAATTATTACAGGTGAGGCTTTAGGCACACAGATTTAATCAATGCACGAAATGGACCAGCCCCTGGCCTGATTGTTTATTTTTACACCAGCAACAATTGTGGTTTGTTGGTTTGTTGATGAACATCCTGAAATATGAGCAGCATATGTTTTTGTGCTGATTAAGTCATTGCAATTTAGGGGTTGGTTTCTTAGTTGCATGTCAACGAAATGTAATGCGGTTAGACGCGAGAACATGGCAGAAATTGATGTGGGATAAAAAAAGGTCAAGTGATAACGAGGGTAATGACAGCAAATAACAATTACCAGTAAATATTTTTGCTCAGAAAATAATTTGTAAGAGAAAAAGGTTGAAAGTAAAAAACTGGTGTGGCTTTTGAGAATATTTGTGTTTTAAGAAGTAAGTGAATTCCAAAGCTTCAAAAAATTTAAGAAAAATTACGTGAATTTCCGAATATTGTTTATGTTGTTATATTGAAAGATTAAATAAAGCTCCACGAGAACTCTCATGCAAACTATGCAGGTTTAACTCTCAATGTATAGAAAGGAAGAATTTTTAGAGAAATGCCATCCATGTCTGGGTTTCGGAAATAAATTATCTGTCACACAAACTGTCTAGGAAATTTATACACACTTAATTGTC
Organism: Dasypogon diadema; assembly: GCA_006980735.1. Classification (NCBI taxonomy): domain Eukaryota; kingdom Metazoa; phylum Arthropoda; class Insecta; order Diptera; family Asilidae; genus Dasypogon; species Dasypogon diadema. Next base: position 94,610 of record QYTT01092785.1, read on the forward strand.
AGTGACTTTTTATTTGGTAAGACGCAACAGAGAATATGTTTCATGTGCGTGCAGGCCTCGTAACACGAATGTTATTCTTCGAGAAAACCTATTGAAATTGTCTTTTGAGACGAAAAGCCAACGCATTTAGAAAGGTTTGACCAAGGTAACTTCTGACAGTCACATATGAGCACAAACTCTTAATGGGCAATGCCCATAGGTACAAAGACAACAAGTGAAATGGTAATTTAATACCAAAGTATACCATGGCGAGTTACACTAACCAACATTTTTTTGCTCTTGAAGAAATCATTTCTTTCAGAACAAGAAACTTTTCTACCACAGAATAAATATTTATCAGGACCGAAGTCCCCACTAGAAATTTGTTTTTGTTCTTTTTGTTCACTTGTGTTAGAAAATTGTTGGTGCCGAAAAGGTACTTTTTCGTCCTGGAAGTGAAAAATGGCTGCGTTTTTGAATTGCGCGCATAAAAAGCTTGCGTTTTCTGAATAGCAGCCCTTTCCATCTTTTTAATCCTGAAAGGGACCCTTCTCGTCCTTGAGTTGAAAAGTGGTTGCATTTTCGAATTTCTGACATCGAAAACTTGCGTTTTCTAAATAGCATCTTTTTCGTCCGGAAAAAGTCTTTTTATGGACGCATGTTAAGAAAAATTCATTTTTATTTACACTAATCTTGGTAGGAAATTTTCTTGACATTGGTTCAATATTTGTGATTTTGTACTACCACAAAAGTGATATAGATGCAAACAAGTGTTTAATACATATAATATATATATAATATATAAAGCGAGATGTAAAGCAGTAACATTTTAACAATACCGAAGTGCTCGCCATAAGTAAATATTGTGAAGCTTCATGGAAATTGCTGATATTTCAAGGATTTGCGGAAATTGCGCAGTAAACTACAAGATTTTCGCAAAGAAAAAGATTTCCTGTAATTGTTTTCTGAGAAACGATCCCTACCTACCGCAGATAAGGGAATAACATTCGCTTAACTTAAAATAGGAGTTATGAAAACTCACAAGAATGGTTCGATAAGCGCCATCTATTTTCCAATAGAAGACTTAAATAACCCAATAAGCTTACTAACTCTGTAAAATAATTGACTTAATTTAACCCAGTTAATGTATGACAACTCTGTATTCTGCTGCCAAAAAAGCGCAGTTGATATTCAATTCAAATGTAAAATAAAATTTGTAAATGAACTTTTAGATTAACTGGTTTTAAAAAAATATTTGTTGATAACAAGAACTATGCAGCACTAATATATATAAAACCAAACACTATGTGC
>QYTT01092785.1:96382-109976 GCA_006980735.1 Dasypogon diadema
CGAATGTTATTCTTCGAGAAAACCTATTGAAATTGTCTTTTGAGACGAAAAGCCAACGCATTTAGAAAGGTTTGACCAAGGTAACTTCTGACAGTCACATATCAGCACAAACTCTTAATGGGCAATGCCCATAGGTACAAAGACAACAAGTGAAATGGTAATTTAATACCAAAGTATACCATGGCGAGTTACACTAACCAACATTTTTTTGCTCTTGAAGAAATCATTTCTTTCAGAACAAGAAACTTTTCTACCACAGAATAAATATTTATCAGGACCGAAGTAACCACTAGAAATTTGTTTTTGTTCTTTTTGTTCACTTGTGTTAGAAAATTGTTGGTCCCGAAAAGGTCCTTTTTCGTCCTGGAAGTGAAAAATGGCTGCGTTTTTGAATTGCGCGCATAAAAAGCTTGCGTTTTCTGAATAGCAGCCCTTTCCATCTTTCTGATCCTGAAAGGGACCCTTCTCGTCCTTGAGTTGAAAAGTGGTTGCATTTTCGAATTTCTGACATCGAAAACTTGCGTTTTCTAGATAACATCTTTTCCGTCTGGAAGAAGTCCTTTTATAGACGCATGATATACAACAGAAGAAAAATTCATTTTTATTTACACTAATCTTCGTAGGAAATTTTCTTGACATTGGTTCAATACTTGTGATTTTCTACTACCACAGAAGTCATATAGAAGTAAACAAGTGTTTAATACATATAATATATAAAGCGAAAAGCTTCATGGAAATTGTCGATATTTCAAGGATTTGCGGAAATTGCGCAGTAAACTACAAGATTTTCGCAAAGAAAAAGATTTCCTGTAATTGTTTTCTGAGAAACGATCCCTACCTACCGCAGACAAGGGAATAACATTCGCTTAACTTAAAATAGGAGTTATGAAAGCTCACAAGAACGGTTCTATAAGCGCCATCTATTTTCCAATAGAAGACTTAAATAACCCAATAAGCTTACTAACTCTGTAAAATAATTGACTTAATTTAACCCAGTTAATGTATGACAACTCTGTATTCTGCTGCCAAAAAAGCGCAGTTGATATTCAATTCAAATGTAAAATAAAATTTGTAAATGAACTTTTAGATTAACTGGTTTTAAAAAAATATTCGTTGATAACAAGAACTATGCAGCACTAATATATATAAAACCAAACACTATGTGCTTCCCACGGTGGGGTAAGAGTAGAATTTTAAAAAATCATTACAAAAAAAATCAAAGATCGCAGGGGTACCAATATTCAATACTTTACTAGCAGGTCTAATACGAGACAAAAAAATGTTTCATGTAAAAATCGACTGATCAGTTGGGATTGTTCCCTGGTCAGTGTAGAATTTACTTGATTTTCAACTATTATCGAGTGAGGCGATTATGGGATTAAGGTCTACAAAAAACAAAAATAGGTTTTACAACATACAGGAAAAGACTTTCATTAAATTTTTTATAATTTTAGCCTAATTCCAGTTAAACCCTGATCGCTTATGTCAAACACTTAAGGATCAGAACAGTATGGGTTATCTAGCTCAGCTGTTAAGTACATTAAGTGTATTCTTATCTCTCTGGAAGTTACCAAATTGAAAAATCAATTTTCTGTAAGTAATCCTGTATTTTCAGTCATGCCTCAAGGATCGATATTAGGGCCGTTTTTATTTTGTTTAGATATAAATAATATAGTAAAGATTCCCAAGCACTGTTATGCGGATGAAGTGCAAATTCTACTGCTGTCTGTCTGTGTCTGTTAGTAATGCTACCACAGCTGTAATTAACTTTAAGTCTGACTAAGCTAGAATTGCTGAATGGACAAAGCTAAATAAATTGACGCTTAATCCCTGCAAGACGCAGGCTATCGTAGTATTCAATCATGACTTTGATACACAGAACTTTCCCTCGTTGATACTGAATAGCACCCCATTATTATATACTGATGCCGTTCGAAATATTGGTGTGATTTTTGATGACACTCTTATATTCCAATTAAGAGACATGGTTGTGGAAAAAATTTACGCTAGTTTGAGGAACTTATGGCATTATTCTGTATATATACCAAGCAAAACCAGTCTTTAGTTTATTAAGCCGTTACTTGATCCGCTCGTTACTTCGCTGAATATAGTTTACAATTCGTGTGCTAGATTTATTTATGGTTTACACCGGTTTGATCATGTTTCGGGCTTTTCAAAATGTGTAGTGGGCTGCACTCTGGATAATTATTTAAAATTTAGGGCTGTCCTAATGGTGTTTAAGTTGATTAACGATGCTTGATTGATTGCGTAAATTTTTTGTACTCTGATCGTACTAACAATACCCTGCCATCGAACTCGTTTCAGTGCGAAGTGTTTTTTCATTAAGAGTTGGAACTCGCTTCCTTCTGATATGTGGTTACGATCCACCGGTAATCTCAAGAGAATGGCTTTGGTTTATATTGTTAATTTATAATTCATTTTTCAGAAACCTACTTATCTTAGATTTGTACTCTACTTTTAATTGCTTGTTGTCTCCCATTAATTAACTTTTCTCTTCTTTTAATTGCTTTTTCTTTGACTAATTAAGTTTACTTGGATTTCTTTTTTCTTAGTTATTTCACATATTAGCAAGGATGTACTTATTTATGCGTTGTAAATAAAGTATATTTATTATTATTGTCTGTTGTTATCATACATCATATTAGTCCACATACGTGTATCATAATAAACCTTTAATTTAAGAAAGCATATTTACGCATTTCTTTCAGTCAGAAATTCTCCTGCGTAAAAAATTAAGACCATTTCACCTTTTAAGATAGTAACTGCCCACTCCTATTGCAGAATTCTTCATAGTTCTTGGATATCCTTCGGTCGGTATTTTCCAAACACTCTCAATTATGTTAAAATCGAGACTGTAGGGGGTTGTGGTAGAACGTTGATGACATTATTTTCCAGGGATGCTAAGGTATCTCGTGCTACATGTGCTCGTGTATTATCTTGCTTAAACTATATAAGTGGCAGTTCGCGTTCCATAGAAGAGCTAGTATTTTTCTTCTAACTTAACCAAATTCCAAATTTAAATCTGATCCAAGCTGTACGATTGTTGTAAATCAGTTCTCATCTAATTTTATCGAAGTAGAAAAACCGTTCGTATATGGAACTATCTGCAACATTCAAATAGAAAGGTAAGTGCCTGTCTGCCGACAAGGGTCTTAATTCTACGAAATAAGTATGTAATAATTTAGTTGCAGTTTTAGTTGCAATCAACAATTATCTACAAGATAGAATTCACTGCACATTTAGTTCCGGCCCAACATCTTCCTCATTTATACTGTCTAAAGCCGTACACACACAGTGTGCAGCTAAAGAGCGAGGAAATTCCACACACAAACTGCAAGCTTTCTAAATAAAGGAACAAGATAAATTGTAATTAAAAATTAAAATCACTTTCTGCCCTTTGTATTCAGTCGTTTATTTTAAATACAGTGCGCTCCGCTGCGCCCATTCAAAATCGTAAAAAAGTGCAAACTGAAAAGTTTGCACGCAACAAAATTTACAAAGTTAAATTATAACAAAATAACATTTTTTCAGTCGAGTTAGTGGCAAACAAAATTTTTTATTAATGCTTGTTAAATATGCACACGCTTCCCCAGTGCAGATGTGAATAACCTTGTCGTTAAAGCCTTTAAAGTTGAAGCCCAGGATGATAAAGCAAGGAACCCCGGAGAGCTTGTACATTCGATGAGGAGTACTGCTACTGCTACTGCTGCAGCGATATGTAAAAATTCCTCGGAAAATGGTAAAATGCGAAAACAAAAAGCGGACGGAATAATATTTTACTCACGTAGGAAGGCTGTTTACGTAAGCAGTACCAGTTCACTTGTTTCAGTCAATTCATACGTAAAACTGAGCCGAACCAAGTTTCATTCTATTATAAGTTAGTGCGGAATGCAGGCGGAATATAAACGTAACCGAGGAATGTAGGCATTTGAATTTTGTTTACTTAGTACAAAACACTTTTGGGCTTGGCACAGTTCGTCTACTGCAACCAACGCTGGGTGCTCTTCTCAATTTAACATTAGCCCCATGAGCTCGTGTTTTATCTAGAATTGAATTTGAGCCTACAGGCAATGAGGCCTAGTTTTCATCGCCTTCGGGACCCGGCAACAGGGAATCATTTTTCGTTGAAGTGCAACAAGCACCACAGAACAGACCACCGCTGGTTAAATATTCATTGCGATCGGATTTCGCAACATCTGAACATTTTGTAAACAGACGTTTTATCCATTTTCCGGTATTATTTCAATGCAAGCCGCTGGAAACTATGACGCCAACACAATGCATAAAATATTCCTATTAAACATTTCTGCACAGTTCTCCTGTACTAAAGTTGGTCCATATGAATACGTGGAGACGAAGAAAGAAACAACTTTCTGTCTGGTAGCGTCCAAAGTTTAAATCCGAACCAGAAACCCTACAAAGCAAATAAGTCCCCGGTTGTGGTTTTATCCCCAGAAACTCTCAATTCGGAATGCATTATTGAATCAAAATATCCTTCAAGAAGCCAGATAACATCTTACCGAATACGTGGAGTGCACACTTGCTTGTTGTTTGCAACTTAAATTTTATGGTAAATTTTGATTAAAATGGAACTTCAAATACACCCTGTAAAGAAATATACTGCACTTGGAGTGTGCACTTCGAAAAGCCGTTCGTCCTGAGCTTTCAAAACTAAGTCTTCTAAATTTTGTTTGTTTCATGCATACTGAACTCCCTGCGATAGACGAAGATGTGGAGCAGTGCGACAAGCAACTCAGCAGATTTACACGAACCACACTATAATGTGTTGTTATCGTTCCTTTGGCCGCATATCTCCGACTTATCCCAAGCGTTTGAAATCGTCGTCTATCCATTTAGGCGCATAACCACGGTGCTCCAGTGAAGAACTTTCAATTGGCTGGAAGAACGGCTGTATCCTGCGGGAGTTTTAATGAAAGCCGAAAGAAGGATAAATGGAAATTGTTGAAGCCAAAAAGGGAAATGGATTTTACTTTACTTATTCAGGTGAAAATCTCTGGTGAAAACAACTGCGTCAATGAAAATATATTTGAACTTCGATGAGACTATTAATGGGATGAGCGACTACAATAAAACCTATTATGAAAATCTAGGGTAGAGGAATAAAGACGTGTTCAACAACGATTAGGGTCTGTGATAGTGTGGAATACCACCGCTGAAATTAGCATGTGGATTACAATTCTGCAGAAAAAACCATTAAATAACGCTATCTACATTGCTTTAATTCATTTGCAAATTTCCATTACCTCCACATTGCTTAAGTAAATTCTTTGACAATTAGTGTGATTCAAGGTTTCATCTAATTAATTTCATTAATAAATAATTTGTAGTGACATTGAATCGGAAAAGCATTTTGATACGTCCGCAAGGCTGGCATCCCCACTTTGCAGAAAACAAAAAGACTTTTTCGCTGATAATTACGAGCTAATTATGAGCTAATTTTGAGCGAAAACAAAAAACTTTGAACTTCAGTAGAATCATTCTTAATTCAGATTTAAGAGGGGAGGGTGCTATCTTGACGTCAAGCTAGCATCCCCTCTACACGATACAGTGAATTAAACGAGAAACGAGTAAACAATAATTTTGAGCTAATTAAGAGCTTTAAGAACATGTAGAACGAATTTACAAAATATATTGATCTACAACCCTTAAGTAAAAACAACCCCCCGTTATGAATTCTAATTAGCCGGTGATGTGAGGTTATGTCATTCTTTAGAAAACGCGGCTCTATTAAGTACAACTACACATTTGCAACAAACAATATTCCTCGTGTACAATCTGTTAATGATCTTGGCGTGAAGCTCGATTCCAAGCTTGATTTCGTTTCCCACATTAATTATGCTGCTTCTAGGGGCAACTCCATGCTGGGCTTCATTAAGCGCTGGTCCAGGGAGTTCTATGATCCTCAGGTTTCCTTAACATTGTATAACTCGTTCGTCCGACCACTTCTCGAACACGCTTCGCAGGTGCGGAATCCTTCCTACGCTGTCCACATTGGCCGTCTGGAGTCTGTTCAGCGCAGGTTCATTAGATTTGCGCTTGGAGGTCTCCCTTGGAACGACCCTGTGATTCTTCCACCCTATTGCGACCGGCTTAATCTTCTTGGCATGACTTCCTTGGAAAAGCGCCTTAAGATTGCCGATATATAACTTGAGGGAAGTCTCCCTTTTACATATTAATTTCTCCAGAACTAACTATGGTAAGCGCGAGCCCATGAACCGCATGTGTGCGTCGGTCAATTGCATGGTGGAGCACTTTGATTTAAATGTATCCAAAAGTGTAATAAAAAGTCGTCTTTTCCTAGTCCTGTGACCCATGGTATAATGATAAGATTACTAATTACTTTCTTTTTTCCTTGCCCTATAGTACGGACTAACCTTACTAACTTTTATATGTCTTGCATGCTTGTCAGGCAGCCTAATCTTAACACAGTTCTTCAGAATGTGTGAACGCTTAATGCGGAGATAGATAAACGATTCTTGGCTTCACGCTGGGTAGTGCGCCTTCTGGGCTAGAAGGGAAACTCTATATATATATAAAAGTACAATTCCAGTGAAGTTCAGCTAGAAGCTATCTAAAGGTCACCAGCTTTTTTGTCTAGACAGCTCGAATTTTGAGCTACTTCTCTTATAATGAAAATCATCCCTTACAGAAGAGGCACCTTATTTTGACGGATAGCAACTTATCTCGCGATGACAATAGGACTAGGAGGAAGTAGTTATTGTTATGTCTACAGCGAATTTCGCATGAGTGTGGTACTATATTTATATAAAGTTAGCGTTACATCAAAATTTTACGGTAAAATGTACAACGGAAAAACTTATTTTTTCACGATAAATGTACGGCAAACAAACGACTTAGTTTTCTTGAACTAAGTTGATATCCTTTTTAACACATATCCAACCAGATGACAAAAATTCGTCATTTCATAGATAACCGAACGGCGTTAACACACGCCTTTTGAGTTTTATTACCTTTATCTTACTCAATCAACCCGCAGAAACGTTACGTATTTAGGTCAATACCTGCGCTACTTTAATTCTGCGATACTCACAAGTTAATAGATTAACTTAAGTCAATTGAATCTGAATAATCCCTTAAAGGGGGAACAAGGTAATTCCCAAGATAACTCTTTACAGCACAAATGTGACAGGTTACATAACTCAGGAAAAGCAGCACCCCCCCACCCTTTTTGAACGTCAGCCGCAATTCGGAGAACTTCTGCCGACTACATTATTAATATTTCAAAATTTTATGAAATCCAGCACATGTAGCACTGCGGCAAGTTGTGTTTAATCTTCGACTTAAAGCTCTCTCCGTATCCACACTTAGAGGAATTCTACACCGTAAACCATTAGTCTAAAACCTACTTCGTGATTAATGGTCTCCTAGAAAAAAAAATCTGCTTAAAAGGCTCCAGAACGTGCGTTGCATAATCAGGAGGACGAAGAAAAAAATAAATCAATAATGTGAGTACTTCAAAACCTACGCATGTGGATGCCAAGAAAAAAAAATCAAAGAATATCGTCGTCGTCGATTTCAAAGAAAACTTGCGACCGAATTAACTCGTAACACCCAACTTGGGTCATTAAAGCCACCTTTGCAAAGTTGGAAAGTTTCCTTAAGTGGCAAACAAGGAAGGCATTTGTTCCATCCGACCAACTTTTCAACAGACTCGAGTGTTGGTAATTTTTCGAGATAGTTTCAACTTCAATTTAACTTTTTCCTCGAATCAGAAATTTAAAAGCGAAAGCAATTGCGCATTTATCATCATTTAGAGAAGGAGAACTGTACGAAATGAATCATCTAGTGGAAAATTGGTACAAATCCGAAGAGTTTTAAGGCAGAGAGCTCTGTCCCATCTACATGAAAGGAAGTGCACAAAATGCCAGTACCGGGGTATCCTTTCGGTATAGATGGTATACGTCGGAGTATCGCAGTGGAAGATCACGTTTCCCTGGTACTTCTTTGTCAGAGTCAGTGCAATGTGGGATTCCCTACTGAGCAACAACTCAGAACTGAAAGGCAACAAATAAATTGTGGACCATATAATCCCAAAAAAAATGTCTCCAAGAGGGTTTTCTCCGTCCAACCAACAAATACTCTATTTTGAAGCACGATGGACGAGAAATGCTGCGAGATGCATTTATTCTTGCTCTGTGCAACAAAACAACTACAGTTTTGCACCATCTCATTTTATTTGCCCTATCAACGGGGCACTAAGCACTATATCTACATTATATGCAGTGGAGGAGTGTAGCGGCATGTAGTACGGATGTGACTATTCTATACCACAGGAACTACAGTGCGAATTCGATAGCCAAACAAACATCAACTTAGAACGTAGAAATATAGTTCATGGGTAGCCCGATATCAGAAGAAGAAACGTGGGTTTTATAAAAGGTGTGCAAGAAATAGCGTGGGAGTTGAAAGAACATTACCTTGAGACGTAAAGTGAACTAGCCATTTGCTAAGATTAGCTGGCATCCCTTTGTATCAGTGGTGCACATTACTGCACTGCATTTCTGTGACTTCGACTCTGGTTGTGTCTGGATGCGCCCAGTTCGGCCTTTAATTAGCTTTTAAGAACCTCAAATTAATAAAATTTCTCTTAAGACTAACAATGCCGGTGATTTATGGTCTGAGAAAATCCCGACTTTGCCGTTGAGACGTAAACACATTTTTTCTCATCTTCACAGGTCGTCGTTGTTTTTGTCCGGCTTAATCCAAAGAAGTCAATGGAAGTCGTCAGAAATAATCTGCCTGCAGACAAGAGGGAGTTTTTCCCTTATCGTTTTTTTTTTGTTGTTGTTATTTTTAGACTGTTGGGAACTGTTGTCTTCACAGCGAAAGAAAATAGTTTAAAATTGTCACCATGGGGATTATGGCAGAACAATGGATTTCTTAAGTTTTCTTGCAACATTTTGACAATTTAAGAAAGGATTGACGGAAAATCAATTAAAGGTTGGTCTATTTCAGAGTGGAATATTGTTAATTTTAGAAATTGGAAATTGGATTACAGAACATAATATTAGATGACAGTTAAGACTTTGCTGCTGCCATGAAATAGTGGTTAAAGTGGCCGTAGTTTGTGAACTATATCAGTAGAAGGATGCATGGAATTTTCCATTCTCACCAGAATTTAGTGGCAAAAGTATCATAATTACATTTATTGGCATGGATAAGGACATTTTTGTGCAAACCGCGTCGGTCATAACATGATGAACATAACATACATTGCATTTATCAGTAGCTATTGCAATTAACATCTTGGTAGCGGTTATCACGTATGCTTGATTCCGCTGATACCGCGGATTGAAGTAATAATGATTTCGCTCAAATGACTTCACATGGCACAAAGTAGTTGTCTAATGTTTACTTAGATTTATATTCCTATACGCAATATTCATAACAGTCTTCAATATAAATAAATAGATATTATAGTTTAAGATCACACCCTAACGCAATAATATAACTTCTTCAATAGCATTCGATTTAAAAGATAAGGCGAATTCTTTCGGCGGAAATCCAAGATGAGTATATTTGAACGCCATCTGTAACACCACACCGTAGAAAAGCAGAAAATATGTTGATACTATTGAAAAGAGAGAACAGGAAGCTATCCATCATAGCTCCAATTCCTGAGAGAACCACCATTCAGTTTTCACTGAGACCAAATATCTAGATCTAACTCTAGACCATCGTCTGACTTGGAACACTCAGATCAGAAGAGTTAAAGCCATATCAGCTTTATGGTACTATCAAAGGTCTTGAAAAAAAATTTTGGGACACTTTTGGTCATACGTAATTATAGTAAGACTCATGGCCACCTATGCTGCCTTAGTATGCTGGCCTAAAACAATACAATTAAGCCTAAAAGAAATTCAATGGTTAGCCCGTCTAGGAGTTACAGGTGCAATGAAAACCTGCCCCACTACAGATTTGGAAGCTTTGCTCAACCTCCTTCCCTTACATTTCCATGTAAAAAAGGAGACAGCGCTCAGTAGCCAAAGACTTCTAATACTGAATCTTCTACAACCTATTTGCAGAAATGGCTACATAAAAATCCTCGATGAATATCAAGAAGTCATTGCGGCGACCACAGTAACGAATGCCGAAAGTGCCGAAAGAATTTATAGTCATCCTAACATGCAAGGTAACCTTAGAGAGCCGCTCAATCTGGTTCACAAGTGGTCTTACATTTGAAATAGGCGCACTTAGATCATCACGGAATCACATTAGAAGGCAAAGCGGGAGTAGGCATTTAACTCCAATTACAGTGCTGTTGAAGTGCTGGGTTCCACACTTACCATTTCCCAAGTGGAAAATTATTTGTTTATATGTGCCTGCGCAATCTTTCACAAGAGTGTAAAAGGAGTTCTATATTCTGTCAGACAGTCATGCGACTCTGAAGACTGTGCTCTACATGCCAGTGTAGACTTGTTTGGAACTGTCTTAACGACCTAATCCAACTGGCTAAAAGTAATAAAATCAATAATAATATTGTGACTGCCGGGACATTAGTGCGTCGAATGATAGTGCGGCCAACCTGGCCTAAGGCAAACAAAGAAATTTATAAACTTCTCGCGGAAAAAAACGGAGGAATTCCTCACGCTCAACAATCAGAGAAAGGCCTTCTATCCGCTCACAATCCTCTAAAATACCACCTCAAAAATATGGGCATTGCAGAGGATAAAAAGTGTAGATTCTGTTTGGAAGATGATGAGGTAGTGGAAAGCAGTCTGTGTCGCTACGAAGTGCTCTGTTCCTTCAACGTAAGAAGCATTTTGATATGGTGTTAATTTCGCCAAATGATGGCTATATTAAAAGCCTCAATCTTTAATGGGTCTCTTAAAGAGGTTTAAACAAAAAAGATCATAAATGGTCGAGGTGACAACAGGTTCTCGGAGTCTCCATTCCACAGCACTCGGGGAGAAAAACTACTTAAAAGACGGTTTTTCAACTCCATTTATCTTTCGGTCTTTCGACCGCTTGAATTCGAAGTTGCGATTTGTGTCGTATGTTGAAATTGAGTAGTGATCGCCTACATTTTTGACACATTATACTATTTGTCTGTAAGAAGGTTGTAAATTTGAAATTTGTCACTACTCGTTGTAGTGTCTGTGCCAGGCAAGTTGATCGGCACACTGATGATGATCAAAATGACTTGCTGTGATCGAAACACTTTCTTTTCACCTAGAAAGCAATTTTCTATTCATGTGGACGTTTTTCAAGTGTTCTTCGAAGTGAATTTCACTTCAAAAAAAAATGTAATTCACTGTGAACGTTTGTGTCCACCAAGTGCCTCCATCTTGTATTCAACTCCATGCATGTGCCATTTTATGTCTCAATAAACACTAAAACCAATCGTTGGCTAATAGACTTACTGTTTGTGGTTCCAATAGTTTCTTTTTCAATATGTATTTTCTTTGGCTTCTTAATCGATTCCACGGTAGTAATCAATCTAACAAAGAACATGAGTTAGTACTAGTGGTTTTTGTAACTCTTTCGGCAAGACCTGTACTTAAGAGGCCGCTAAGATCTGCAGCAGTTAAGACATTTGCAATGATTTAAGTTACAGATTACGTCGTATAATAAAACAGTCGTCATTTCTACGTGATGATAATACTTTAAAGGTATTAAAACAATTTTTCAACCCAATCTAATTTCGAAAGGAAAACTGAGCAGCACCACCAAAGCTCAGAGAAATCTAATAACGATGACAATAATTGTGAACTCCGTGGTAGCAAAAGGAATATCGTTCAGATAACTCCAGATGTCTTTTTTAGAGAAAAGTATCACAAAATTTCATTTGAATTAAAAATTCTCATACACTTATCTCCGCTTCACCGAACAACCTTAAACAATTATGCAAATGCAAATGTATAGACTGAAAATCGCTGGCAAAGTAGAGCGGCCATACAAAAGCATTTTATAATTGATATTCGGTGCCATTAGTAAAAACAGCAAATTTCAATTAAACTTTAGCTGCAATGCAAAAACCATGTCACAGGAAGTTACTTCCGAAGAACAACTTCTTCCATCAACACATAGAGAAGAGCCACACCTTTTCGGTCCTCGATTCGGCACAATTCATGGCATGAGACCGGGAGGAACGTAGAATCTCCAGTTTTCTCAATATTTACTGCTTTCTTGACTACTGACAGCAATTTAAGGGTTGAGATTAAATTTTAATAAGGCAAATTTGTTTGCATAAAATGGTATTGTGCTATGAAGTTGAATAATACCTAAAATATTCAAAAATCCTTCAACTCGTAGGAGGAAGACAGCGAGATGTATGTGCGCCGCAGTATCGGCACCACCTGCTCGTGACACATAAACTTGTCATAGCTCATGTCTCTACTGCGGAAAACAGTTCGCGTCGCTGTTAAGGACTGAAGTCATAAATTTCTCACGAAAGTGTTTCACTTGACAAGAAACAGAAAATAATTTAACGGCAAGAGTTAAAGATTTGCTTGAAAACTAAAAAGCAATCACACACACGCAGGGATATAGCAGAGGTGAGAAAATTTCTGAAAACTTATTAAACTGCTCGGGTGATCGGCAATCCGGGGCGCATATAGATACGACTCCTGATGGCAGAGTTTTCCACCAGCCAAACTAAATTTTATCCTGCACACTTGAGTGTTATAGACGTGGAAAGCAACGTAATCTTGAACTGACGAGCGTAGTTCCACCTTCTGGAAGACTAGAATATCAATATGGTTGCTCTCTGCGGAAACAGAGAGATCCATACCACCAGCACCAGCACCAACTGGAAAGCGTATTCAATCCCATAAATCAAAGAAATCTTTTCGCAATCAGAAGTCACACATCGACCTTAAATCAACAATTTTCGTATATGCGAAAGGAAATAAGTGGGAAGCCGAGCACAAAGGAACGCTTTTAGAGCTTTTCCTATTTGGCTTGAATGATGTAGTAGAGCGCCTTAGTGCCGTTTCAATACTCCGGATCCGGACGGACTGGCGAAGTGCTTTCTAGTCGCAATTTGTTTGGTCTGAATATTGAAAATATACGCGTCATTATGATAACCTGCTAACATATTCCAGATCTGTCAGGATTTTCTCATATTTTTCTTAAACGGGAAGGAAACTGCTTTTCACGTAATTAAGTGTTGCGTGTCAAGTGCTTTCGACTTGTATATGCACCCTCTGGTGTAGGAAATCGTTAGTTAAACTCTAATTAATCACATCAGCCCTCGCCATAAGAAACTGTGGAAATGTGGGCGGCATAAAGAAAACAGTTATATAGGTGCTGTCAGATAATGTGAGGTGTTTGTCCTAACGATTTCTCGTGAGAATTCCTCTTCAAGTCGAAATATGAAGTAGTAAAAATTTTACAGAAACATGAGAAAAATCATTTTATAATTTAATAAGGAAAGTATATAATTAAAAACAGAATACAAAGATACTAAATACATGCGGAATAGAAAATACAACTGTACTAACTTGTTCCTTTGTTATTATGTCGTGCCGTAGGGAATGCTGGATTTTGAAACTCCATGTTTTTTGTTTTATTTTCGATTTTATTCAAA
>QYTT01092788.1:1279-14018 GCA_006980735.1 Dasypogon diadema
TATAATAAATTTTAAGTTGGAAGTTGAAAAAAAATCTGGTGTTTTGCTTTTCTCGCGGAGGAATAAAGTTGTGAGTGCGGTATAACTTTCAGGTTCGCGGACCTTTTCAAAACCGCGTGGCGCCCTTTAAATTCATAGCCCCAACCCTTCTCCTTGCTAGCCGGCGCAACATTAGCGTACCAAGAAAGTACGTAACAATGCATTGCTACAAACCAGGACCAAATATTACAATAGACGAACAGCTCTTGTCAACAAAAGCCAGATGAAGATTCACGCAATATTTGCCGAATATTTGGTATTAAATTTTGGCTAGCATCTGATGTTCAAACTAAGTATAATGTGAATGGGTTTCCTTATTTGGGAAAAGATGAGACACGAGTAACATCACAGCCTCTAAGTGAATTTGTCTATCTAAAACTTGTCGAACCATTCACTATGAAGGGAAGAAATATAACAACTGACAACTTTTTTACAAGCTTACCGCTGGCATCTAAATTGCTAGCCAAAAAAACAACATTGGTTGGTACTATACGCGGAAACAAAAGGGAAATGCCAAAAATTTGTAAAACAAAGAAGGATACTATGGTTCGATTTTCTTCATTACTGCATAAATCAAGTGGGTGTGTTCTTACAATCTACAAAAGTAAGCCGAACAAAAGAGTTTTTATATTGAGTTCGAAACAAAAATCCGTCAGAGTTCATAAAAGTAACAAGCTCTTACCTAAAACAGTTGAGTTTTATAATAAAACTAAGTTTGGCGTAAACATTACAGACCAAATAGCAAAGAAATATAGCGTAAAATCAGGATCAAGAAGATGGCCACGCCAAGTATTTTTTAATATTTTAGACCTAGCTGGCATAAATGCCTGGATCTTATATAGAGAAACAACAGGTGAAAAGATATCCAGAAAAGATTTTCTTTTTCAATTAGCAGATGAACTTTCCATTGAAAATGCCGATCAAAATGTTAAACCAGGGATGGAATCACGAGAAACTATTGTACCTACAACTTCAAAGACTTTACTTTGTTCACGCAAATGGTGTCAAATTGGATACTGTAATAATAATAAAACCAGCACCATTTGTGATATCTGTAAAAATTTTGTATGCGGAAAATGCACTCAAAAGAAAACCTATGTTTGTAGGAGATGTGAAAAATTATAAATATACCAAATAATTTACTTTATACTATAAAAATAACTTAACTTTAATACGAAAATTTATTTTAATTTTTTTACCGAAGCATATTTTCTTTATTATACTTATTATTCTTATTAATGTATAAGTGATAAAATGTAAGAATTTTCATTTAGGGATCATGGCCCCACGAACTACACAGCATAAAATTCCTTTTGTAAGTAACCAATTTTGTAATAAATAAGTAAATTTTACTATTACGTATTTTTTAAAGACCAGTCACTTTGACTGATTTTGGTAGAAATAACTTCGACTTAAGTGCGGTAGTTCTAGTGTTAAACTGCACACAAACTGAGCAAAATGAAGAGTTCGAAGTTAGATATCACAAACAA
The DNA here is from genome assembly GCA_006980735.1 of Dasypogon diadema. Taxonomy (NCBI): domain Eukaryota; kingdom Metazoa; phylum Arthropoda; class Insecta; order Diptera; family Asilidae; genus Dasypogon; species Dasypogon diadema. The sequence goes on from QYTT01092788.1 coordinate 2,809, forward strand.
AGTACGAGTTAAATATACCTAGTTTTTCCTATACGCATTCAATGTACATTATTTAAAAGTAAACTTAAAGAAATCCAACATTTTTCTCGAAAATAGATTCGTATTCAACGTTTTGGTTGTTTTAATTTTAAAAATCTGTTATACTGTTTACAAAGAGATTTTTACTGTGATAAAACTCCTTGCTCAGTTTTTCTCTGTTTACAGTTAAAATTGTACCTGTATGTGAGGACATGAGTAACTGAGACTGAGTTCACCTCTCACTGGAATTAAATTCCAGTCTGCATTGATTTCTATCCAACAATAATTTCTTCAGGTAAATGGTATGGACTCTGTGTGGTCACAATCCAAAGTCGTTCTTTGTGTAAGTGAAGGTTGTTTGAAAACATGTTTTTGCATCTGAAAACCTGTGCCCCTTATGTATCCAATGAATCTATGAGGAGGTTGTGTTTGTGGGAGAATTCTTAAACACATTTCCAGGTGTTGTAAGTTACAATTAACTTTGTTTCCACTCCACTATTTTCCAGCACTATAGAGTAGTAGTGCTTCATTTGGTACCGAAATGGTTTTAAGTTTTCATTGAGTGTCGTTTCCTGTTTGAGGTCGGTTCATACGGAAGCGTGAAGTGGTTTTGGTGTCGATTTTTACGAATTGTATGCGAATTGGCGTGCGTTCTTATTTGGATAAGGCATCTGCGTGCTTGTGCAAAGTGAGTGTTGTGAATCTTAACCAAATAGAAATAAATAAAGTGTGCTCGGTGCTTTTTCTGCCGTTGTATGCAGAAGATTGAAAGTGCACTCGATGAATTGATCTGAGTATATAATGAAGATCTGTGACTTTAAACAGCACCTATAAAAATGGCATTATAACGGTTTGTATTCGAAATCACTCACACTTCTCACTTTTTCAAATATATTGACATAAATCTGCCTTTTTGTTAACCTTTTTTCGCTTAACTTTTATGAGCTATCGGAGCATACAATGAATGTTAGGCTTTGTGAGGATTCTATTGAGATACTGTTTGCAGCAAGAAAGTATAAAATTTAATGTTCAGAAAGTCTTGAAATATACTTGAGTATGCCGACGGCATTCCGCATAATCATTTATGTTGATTATTTCGGAAATCAAATTAAAACTCATTACACACGGTAATATCCATTGAGATATGGCATCTTCAAGAAATTATGTCAAGATTAATACCTGCAAATGAATATTAAATATAGACGATAACTTCAAAATTACTGAACGCAACATATAATGGGTCAGACCTCACAGGTATGGTGGATATCAGCTTTACTCATATTTGTTTCCTTTCAGAAATATTAGCTTTTAAATATGGAAAATTTCTTTTATAGCCAAGAAATTGCAGCAAAAATCGTATTTTACTTAAAAATTTCCATTAATAATAATATTTTAATGTTAGTGGTTAAAATGTTTATTTTAACACCCACCGAACTTAATGACAAAAGAGACAAACATACTTGCATTTTTTACTTATTTTAATACGTAGGTGTTCAATCTCTTTTCTGACTGAATACAAGCTAAAACCCTTTTTATACCCTTGATGTTGGGTATTCTAGATTTGAGCAAACGTTTGGAATACATAAAAAAATTCATGATACACAGAAATAAAATATGTAGTTAGTTTATCATTTATTGTAAGTACAAAAGTGGTTTATATGATCCTTCATCGATTACAGTGTCCAGTTTTGTCCGTGATAGTCCTAAAGCTCCTCTCTAAAGTATAGAAGAGGCAGAAAGAAGCTTATATTAATATAGATAATATTCACCCAAATAATATCCACCTGAATTAGCGTACTGGTTTATTAAAGTAGCCAGAAACCACTGTAAAGTTAACTAGCATATAAATATTTAGTCATGCGTTCGTGCATTTTTGAGTAATTTACATGTATTGTTATGCTTCCATTTCAGGAATATGATAACCTAGGAAAGGGTAATATTCTTAAAATTTTCTGAAGATTGTATTGAAAAATAATGCTTTTATGGAAAGTTATACTATGGACACACAAGTAGTATCAATATCATGATATAGATACCATGTCAGATCTTTCCCATGTAGTATAGACGACCCCTGACACACATGCGTTCGTGGCATAATTTGACGTATGCCCTCAACGAATTGTCGAAGTAAAAGTTTGTAGTAAAAATTTCACCGAAAGAATTAATCCGTTGTTACCTAAATAATTTATTACTAATAAATATGCTGGAAAGGTTAAATATAGAGCTGAAAATATAAGCAAAACACATTAAAGACAACCCTCATGTCACATAACTGTCACTTATTTTAACTATTTAATTTTCCGCTATGAAGAAATGGTGCTAATGTCAGTAAAAAGGTGCGTAAACTAGGTTTGAACATGCGGAAACCAGCAAAATTTATCGGATTTCAATACTAGGTACGTTCATGGTATACTAGGTACTTCATCTGGTATCTACCTAGTATTTGGTGACACACATGTGGTATACCATGTAGTATTCGAGTACCATGGTATCGAAACCACATGTGTGTCCATAGCATTAGGTACTTCATCTGGTATCTACCTAGTATTTGGTGACACACATGTGGTATACCATGTGGTATTCGAGTACCATGGTATCGAAACCACATGTGTGTCCATAGTATAACACAAAAAATGAAATTACACTTAAACGATCGGCTTTGCTTTAATACAACTTTACTCAATTTGTTTTATGTTTTGAAATAAAAATATAACTTAAATAATACCAATTTGAAAAAGTTAATATATAAACGAAGGAACTGGTGGGAGGATTTGTAAAAGTATTAGTAATAAAATACTCGCTAGATGTTGACAGAGATTAAAAGCCATTTCTATGAATTATATATAAGAATTGGATTATTTTTATGAAGTTTTATACTGCTCAATTCATGCATAATAATGTAGTACAATTACTATAAAAAGAGTTTCGAATTAAGAAAAATGTCGGAAACTTAAGAATAAACGTTATTGTAGTATTCTGTACTATTAGGTGGTTTCTTATGAAATTTCCGCCACAGATTCACTTCTCAAGCGATCGTCATAATGATCGGATGTGTTAAGACTTACAGCCGAGCGCTATTGATTTGTATAGTAGAGCGTGTGAACAATATTTCCTTAAATTTTTTCTTTGGTTTATATATCTGTCTCTTTATTTCATGTGAAAGTAATGATCTCTACGGGACACTTGAGTGTCCTGTTTCTGTTTGAGTTCAGAAATGAATCTAATGCTGCAGTGGCGGCATGGGACGTAATTTCTGCTTTCAGGGTGGATACATGCAATGAGCGAACCATTCGTTCGTTGGTTCGCTAAATTCAAACAATGGACCCCAATGGCCATTAGTGGTACAGCCCTCAGGGCTGCTGTGGAAGAGGACCTATCAACAACTGTTTGATGCCTTGCACAGAAGTGTCATGTATTCATAGCCACAATAAGTCGTCATCTAGAAGCTACTCACAAAGTAAATAAGTTGGAAAGGTGTGTACCTCACGAATTCACCAAAGCCAACAAGCTTCGGCGCATGGAAATTACCCTTTTTTTGTTTGATCGAGAAAAGAAGGATCCATTTTTGCGTCGAACTGTCTCGTGTGATGGAAAATGGATCCCTTGCGATAACTTAAAAAGGAGGAGCCGGTGGCTGGATGCTGATCAAATTTCTGCGCATACAAAAAAAGGGCCACTGTATCCACAGAGGGCGATTGTGTGGTTAAACCTGGAAAAACAATTACCACTGCGAAAAGTGAAATAACGTACAATAAATTGAAACAAAAGCAGCCAACTTGGGTCAATAGGTATGAGTCTATCTTGGTGCATGATAATGCACTGGCACTTATGGCACAAGTTATGATACGAAATTTGGCGTCACCCAACATATTTAAAGGACCTCTTTTTTAACAGATGACCATTTCTTCTTTGGTTTAGAGTATAACCTCACGCAGAAATGCTTCCGCAATAACGAGGCAGTAAAATCTAACTTCGAGAACTTCATCAACAGCAAAAGTTGAGAGTTTTACACCACAGGAATAATTGCCCTTACAATCTTCTGGGAACAACTAACGAAAAAAAACGATTAGTAACTCCTAATTGATTCGGTGAACCGACAGCTTACAATCGGTCATTTCATATGAAACAGTCTGATCAAGGCCTTTAAATAACGCAAAAATTCATACGATTTAACCTGTTATGAAATATTTTTGCATGCAATTTATTTTTATTCATTTTATTCTGTAATTAAGCTTTCTAAAATAAGTTTAAAACGGAGTCGGTCCGGAAATGAATCCTACTCCACTGGCCAACATAATTTTTGACTTAGAGATACAAATTTTGTAAGTATCTTCAAGTCAAAATCAATTCCAACAGCATCGCTAGATTTCGGTACTATGTTCTTCCCAAAAAATGATAAATAATAGTTGTAGCCAAAAAAAAATTGGTTTAATGATATTCTACATAATGCGAAAATGGGAAAGAGAAAGAAATTCAAAATCCAGTATATGCCATAAATATAACAATAATTCGGTTTCTGAATTCAAGCTTTACTCTCGAAAGGCACCACAAATAAGTAGCTTAGTTGGTAGCAGCTATGTGTAATTTGAAGGGAAGAACTTTGGCTGATTCAACTATATCAGTCAGTCAAACACAAGCAAGCAAAATTATAATATAATATTATCTATCATGTATAAGAGAAAGAAACATTTTTAACCCTGACACTACTCTTCTGTCGCACAGCTTAAATTGTGTTTGACTGATTGATGCAGTGCGAGCTCAGCCTTACTGTCCTGCAAATGCATTCATTTCAAATGAAAAATTGATATTAATTTGAGGATTTACCTGGACTTATCTGAATACAAGTAAAAACCATAGATGAGTTAATTAATACATCGGACCTCCTGTAAGGCGGTATATATTTACGTGTTTTTACATACCGCATTATAAGGGCTCCGACTGTATCTATTTCATAGATGGTAACATAGTAATTTCCATACGTGTAGTGCGCATTTATTTTTTACCCTTATTTTGCATGTGATTAGTCGAACTGGGAGTTGCGGTCATTAAGATCTTGTCTTCAATTAATCATATATGCTAATTAATTGAGCTCGGCTCGCTTAATATCTTACAAGCGCGTTTGCTCGCATTCTTGTTAATAATCTGCCGTAAGTTGTCACTCTAATACAAGCCAAGTATTCTAAATTCAAGACGATCGAAGTGCGCTCGTCTTGTGACTACTCGATATACTTAGTGAGCAAAGGCAAAGGAGGTCTACGGATGATCTCTATTTAGACTGACAGATCATATATCACTGTGGAAATATAAATCGGTTACAAATTTGTATCAATTAAACTATTATAGAAGGCGACATCTTCGTCATATTTCTCGAATAATGACAGTGGAATCCGATATGCTTGGTCAAGACGAGATTACTTCTTCTGTTGCGCTGCAAACTGACAATTTCATGTGCAGCTGCTGTTAGCAGATAGCACGATTCACACAAGAGATAGATGTAAGCCAAGAATATTACAAGTTGGCACTGAAGTTGTCGAGCTGGACAATTACATAAAGAGTTGTTGCGCTTGGGGAGGTAAGAAAACAGATAGGGTATTGGGAAGTTCTAACAACCGCAACAATGGCATGAAAAAAGTAAGGTACAAGAGTACCTGGAGGCACATGAAATGCTTTTTGTCGATTTGTCCAACGTATCATGTAGCTGCGGTGGTCTCTGTATTCAATCACTTTTTAAACTTCTTTAGAAATCTTCCTACATTTCTGCCACCTATTGTGCTTGTCCTTATACATTTTGATACTATTGTATCTCATCAAGGTGTAAAAAATTTAAAGACAAGGTATTATGTAATATTATTGCTTAATTTAAGAATTTTTCATAAATTGAGTGATATCTGAAAACGAAGTGAACGACTTCAGTTTTCTTCTTGTACTCTTTTCTCTTTTAAGTTTAACGGTTGTACTAAATTTATTAAGAGTTTAAGAAGATAATTTATCCCAATATTCAAATTATTCTCTTATTATTTAGATAAAGTACAATGCTAACTTTATTTATGTCTTCCTACTTAAAATTCTACTAATCCTTACTGAAGTTTTTGAATTGTTATTGACAAGCTGCGCTGCTTTTGTTGCCTTTAAAAAGATACGTAGGTTGGCCTAAGATATAAATAGGGGTGAAGAAGAAAAAAGACAGTGATTATTTTGCGATATATAGCAAAATATAAAGCCATTATAATAACTTGATGAGTACTTCTAATTCTAAAGCATTATGGTCTGAGTTAAGGAAGAGTGGTATCGTTTCATCTGGTCGCAATAACAATCTTAAAAGTAATATCTCCTGACACCTTCAATACCTACTTTTGCTCGTCTGTCGCGGAAACCGCTTCAAGTGGATTAACAAATTTTGAACGCCGTAATACCCCTGCTGCATTCTCTTTTCGTGGGGTGTCTAGGGACGAAATTGTATTGGCTGTGGGTTCTATTAAATCTGATGCAATGGGGCTAGATTTTGTTAACACCCGATTTGTGAAATTGCATTGGAAATCTTCAAAGGTGATTCCTGTACCGAAAAGGGCTGCGGCAGAACTGCCCTCCGATTTTAGACCTATTAGTATTTTACCTTTCATCTCCAAGGTATTTGAGAGGCTGCTTCATCAGCAAATTTTTGAGTTTGTAAATAGCTATAACTTGCTATCCCCGACACAAAATGGTTTTAGAAGGGGCCACAGTACTCTCACTGCATTGCTCAAGCTTACTGAACACAATTACCCTCGTGTTGTTGGATTTTTTTAAAGCGTTCGACTCGGTTGATCATGAAATTTTGCTGCGTAAATTGGATTCCAGGTTTAGCTTTTCCTCTGCATCTATATCTTTAATCAGGAGTTACATCTATAATCGCTGTCAATGTGTCTTTGTCCATAACGTTTACTCTGAAAGTGTTGGATTGTCGTGTGGCGTTCCTCAGGGCTCTATTCTCGGTCCTCTGTTATTTTCTACACAACTACCCTCGTGTTGTTGGATTTTTTTAAAGCGTTAGACTCGGTTGATCATGAAATTTTGCTGCGTAAATTGGATTCCAGGTTTAGCTTTTCCTCTGCATCTATATCTTTAATCAGTAGTTACATCTATAATCGCTGTCAATGTGTCTTTGTCCATAACGTTTACTCTGAAAGTGTTGGATTGTCGTGTGGCGTTCCTCAGGGCTCTATTCTCGGTCCTCTGTTATTTTCTATGTATGATGATTTGGATAGATTGAATTTGAATTGCAATATACTTAATCTCGGTGCCAAAGAATGAAATATATGACAGTATATATAAGATCAATTCAGACTTGTGTCGTATAACTGAATGGGCTTCGTGATTAGCCTTAATCCCAAAAAGACGCAATCTATAGTAATATATAAAAGGAATATTGACACCTCTGATTTTCCGTCAATCAAGCTGAATGGAACTGTTGTGCCTTTTCTGGACAAGGTTACGAATCTGGGCGTTATGTTTAACACCACGATGACTTGGTCAAACCATGTTAATTCTTTGGTATCGAAAATATTTTCAATTCTTAGACAGTGGTGGACCTCTTGTAAGAATCTTCCCATCAGAATAAGAAAGCATTTAGTTGTTACTTCTGTTATCCCGCTAATTAATTATTGTGACTGTGTGTACTCATGCATGGACTATGCCTCTGGTTTAGAACTTTAGAGGGCCTTTAATGCATGTATTCGTTTCGTGTATCGCCTTCGTCGATATGATCGGGTTTCGCATTTCGCTAAAGAAATCTTGGGCATGACTCTGAGTGAACATCTGAATTTCCGTAAATGCGTCTATATGTTTAAAATAATTAGTAAGAAAACTCCTAAGTTCCTTTCCGATAGTACACAATTTTTGAACTCGGCACTAACTCTTAATATTCATATACCAAGGCATAAATGCTTGCAATCGAGGAATTCCTTCTTTGTGCATGCATCCAAACTATGGAATAATTTGCCTATCACCTGCAAGACTGCCAGTTTAAGCGAGAGCGCCAGTTTAAGCGAGCATATTGGAATGTTTCTCTTTAGAATTAGCGTAGTAGTTACTTATTTTTATTGTTATTATTACTTATTTAATTTGTTTTTTTTCTTTCTTTTTCTTTATACTTTTATTTGCCATATTTTTTTTGTTCCATAATTTTTGTTCCTTAATTGTTATTCTCTAGTATTTATGTATTTCCTGTTTTTTTTATATTATATAAATGTACATTACAAGGTTAGGCCTTTGTACAATTTTCTGAATAAATTATTATTATTATATATTTTTCCTTTATTTCAACACATTTTTCACATCTTTTAATAAGTGTTTTAATACCAGTTAAACTTCGTTCCTCGTAAATTCGATTTTAGTTTAGCATCTAAGGAACAGTTACTTGGGGTCAAGTCTGTACTGTAAATTGGATGATCCAATTCTTCGAAGCCGTAGTCCTTAAGAGCAGCCTTTGAAATAGCTGCAGTAATTACGGGCGCATTATGGTGTAAGAACAGTACTCTTCGGGATAGTTTTCTGCTCCTTTTTTCGACAATGGTTTTATATCAAATTTCGTTGAAGTTCAGCATAATATGTGGCATTTACAATGGTATTACATTCCTTGAAGTCTAGCAGCAGAATACCTACAGTATCACAGGAAATTGTTGCCATGACTTTTCTGGTGACCGTCGCTTTTTTCGGTACTGGTTCTTCGGGGCGATGCCACTCCATTGAATCCCTTTTGGACAAAGGATTATGGTGAAGAACTGTAGTTTCATCCTCTGTCACAATCCTATGGACAACACTGTCTAGGCCGTCTTTACATTGAGGACGCGGTACCCATCTTGCGCTGATCCTTGTTATACCCAAGTGTTCATGGAGAATCTGGAAGATAATTGTTTTCGATATTCCGGTTTGTTCTGCGATTTTTTTGGCCTTTAACCGCCGGTCGGTCAGAATAACTTTCCTGACCAAATCTACGTTATCCTCCGTAACTACCGTTGCTAGCCCTCCACAGCGTGGTGATTCCCTGCCGTAACGAAAAAAATTTGACCAATGTTTAACCATCGAAAATTATGGTTACATGATCCATCCGCTTTTTGATCTTCATCAGCGTTAATCCATCTTTTGTCAAAAATTTTATTACAGCACGGTATTCAATTTTGACATTTTCACTTTCCTAGATAAGATCACTTCACTTTTCGTCTCACTATTTCAAACTGTCTAAGAATATTATCCCGACAGGGGGTTTAATACTCCCAAAAAGATTGAGGGTACCAAGTAGGAAAAGGATTCCAGAAAATTTTAATCAGAACCCTTCGAGGTCAGGAATACTTGGACCACTTATGTTATGAACTTTAAAGTAATAACGTTTCTTTTAGCTTCGAACCTAGAAGTTTGAATTTTAGGTCCGTTACATGTCAAAATATGTATATGGAAAAAGCAATCTGTCTTATCTTGATCTCAAAAACCATTTTCAATGTCATGTGATAAATTTCTCTAAATTATCTTCATACCTTTTTCTTTAATTTTGTAAGACGATTTTTTATTGCATTCTCATACTAAAAAGTTATACTTTTTCAAATTCAGAAACGAATGAAGGCATTTTCTTGTGTTTGAACCCATGTAATTCTTAAAAAGTTAGAAATTCAAGAATCATTATACAGTGATTGTTCGATAGATTTTCTTAACACTGCGATTTTATATATACCTATTTCGGTCAAAAGTTGTCTTTTTTTATTCTTGCAAGATTGGGCAGTTTGGCAGATGGTTCCAACTAGAGTATTTTTTTTTAAATGTAGTTGCTGGGAATACCTTTTAAGAAAATTGTCGGTAGATACGTTTCTTCCGTAACCAGCAAATAGTTCAATATGGTTCAATATGACGGATTCACCCAATAAAACTGATGTTAGTCTCGTTTCGTAAACTCGTAAACTACATATACATTAAATTGAATTAAATTTTGAAGTGAAATACACTTCGAAAATCACTTTAAAAATATTCACACGAATAGAAAATTTAATTCCATGGAATTATAACGATCCACATGTCGTCGAAAGTCACTGATGTTTTCCTATAAGTAGATACCTGCTTTAATCAAGTCATGTGGATCGTTATAATTCCATGGAATATCCTGGGAAGGCTGAAGACGTTCAGGTCATTCCAGTCGATGACTTTGCGGACTGAAGCCGTACCAAGCACCATGGAGAAAATATGTTTGAAATTTGAATGGAGGAACAAGGGGTTTCTGAGGCAAACTCCTGTAGAAAATGTGTGGTCGGTGCCAAAAAATAGCTGTTATTGTTATAGCTTACAGGAAGTTCATTGAAACAGCGTACAGTTTTCAGCACAGTTATTTCTACGGCTTGGCATTTTATGAGATAAATTACTTCTCCTCTTGAAATGGTGGTATAACCAGGCTCTTTCATCCTCATAAAGGCAAATTCCGAAGGATGGTGATGAGCGACGGCTAACTGTGTCTCAAGAAGCGCTCGTTCCAATTCACATTTTTTATGGATCAGGTTGCTAAAGAGAGTTTGGATTTGAGATTTGACATGTCGCTCAACGTATACGAATTTTGAGTTAATATAGGTAAATAGATCTAAGTTTTTTGCGTTTCCTGATTTTTTATTGAAGAAATACTCGTGACCTATTTTGCGCACTATCACTAAACGGGGATGTTCAGTTTAAAATCCTTTGTAGCGGCAAACATAGATTGGCTTTACAACCTCTACAGCAAAGATTATGTCACCACTACTAACGGTGTAAATCGTACGAAGCTCACGTTTTGTTAGATCCAGACTTTGAGCTTTCGTAGCATTGCCTTAATATAATACAGTATATGCTACAGATTCGCAAGATTCCAGAAGCTCATGTCGTACTCTGGATCGACGCATTTCCCATTCAAATAGGGGCAGAGAATGTTATGTCTCAACAAATCTTGATTGCCTTCTAAACGTACAATATAGTCCGTTATCGTTAATTCAATAGCCTGTATAACTACTACATCATTCCAATTATTAGCACCGTAGGAAAAAGATGTACCTGAACAACGTCCATTTGTGTCCAAGGAACCGCCAATGACTTCCGAATGGTGGGTTGAAGCATTTGATTTGATGTTCGCAAGTACTTTATTATTTTGTAAATGGAAAATGTCAGTTTTGTAGATTTTCATGCATTCGTCTTGAGATACGTCCATA
>QYTT01092789.1:9016-20389 GCA_006980735.1 Dasypogon diadema
GTATCATCCTTGAGTATATTTGCCGCAATGCTGTATGTAGCAGAATTAAAAAAGGAAACTGTGACGATATTTATAAAATGATATAAACCATCCGGTTTCCAGATATTTTATGACTCAATAGCAAACATAAACCGTAAACCTCGCCATGCAGGATAAAATCCCGACATATGCAGGGATATACATTGCATGAACATTATAGTGCAGAACTTTTTCAGTACTTTCGATAAGGTATCTGCGGACGATCTAGAATAGAGTCAACTCCACCGTTAGTAGGACGACAGGTGTGAGGGTGTTTACTGTTTAGTACTGCATAAATATAGTTTCTATATCAGGTGCAGCAATCGTAATATACTTCTGGATTAAGCATCATTCAGCACAGGAAATCGCGGTGATTACATTAAAGGGGTACATCTAGAAAGAGCATCGACTGGTGAGAGCATGTGACCTTAAATCTAAATAAAGAATGTTCGGTATAGACATTATCTTTTGTGGAAAAATGCTAAAAAGTGAATCCTTTCTGAGCTAGCACATTACGAGGAAGATTAAGGTGAAAATCGCTTATTCTGCTAAATTATTCCTGTCTTTGAATGTAATAATTTGAAAAGGGCTTCTTATTGCTACAACTTTTATAATTCACGGACATTAATCAAATTTTATGTAAAAGACCCCAAGCGTAAATTTCAAAAGCAAAAAATTATATCCACACTTATCCAGCTCTTACACGGGTCTGTGTTTTTAACACTGTTTCTACAACTTCAAAAATTGAGTTTCTGAAATCAATAACGAAAAGAAAATACAGGGAGCAATGCCAATATAGACAATTCTTACGATCGTTATCGATAATGCCGAAGCCAAACCGAATCGTAAATATATTCAATCAATGCGTATACAGACGTAGCGCTCCTTATAAGTGACTGGCGTGAAAGCCTAAGAAAAAGGTACTCCCGAAACTCTCACTCTGGACCCACACCCAATAGATCCTCTTGCAGAGAGAATACGGTAATAGGCTGATAGACTAATATATTGACAGGGAAAAGAAGCGCGGATTAAAGGGAAATAACTGCCATCCACCGTTTTCTGAAAGCGTAGAGCAAGATCGAGGGGAAAATAAAAATGGAGTAATGGAAGAACATACCCCCGCCTACCTTGTCCGTTAGGAAGTCCAGCATTTGCGAGACAAAAAAGATGGAAACCAATGACCAAACTGAAGGAACTAGCTAGAAATCCTTAGTTCCAGACTTAAGCGACAGATTTCACACCATTCAGATTTACCCGATCATGTAAATCTGATGTGAAGAAAAAAAACCAAAGTCAAACACATGGATTAAGAAGCCATTCGGTCTTTTATTGATAAAAATTTTATCATCTCGCCAAAAGCAACTTAGAGATTAAATTTTTTTTCAGTGACATACGTTGAGGATCCACCTGACCAAACGTTGTCTTTAAGGAATTTCTGTGCCCAACAGAAACAATTAAACAAGTCCTTAACATGATGGTGAAGATTTCCCAAAAACATAATGCAACTTATAGTTTCTTTGTTTTAGATTAAATCTCTGCTTCGTAAAAAATTCTATAGTTGAACCAAATTCACGTTTGTCAGAATCTAGCAGAGAAGGGAATTAAGATCAGAAACGTATTATGGCAAAACATGGGGTTCACCATTTAAAAATTCAAGTGTTTTCTGGAATTTCTATTTCTTCACCTTCATCACTGTACTGATTGGCTTGTCGTACTTATCTTTATATTCAGCTCTACGAGGAGAAGTTAACAGTCACAGGATCGACTCCATAACATTATGTTTTGCGCAAACTGAAGTAATAAAATATTATTTAAAAAATATTTTCATTTTCATTTTTTACAGGCAGTATGCCGCCTGATACATCTTCGAGCTTACAGAAGTAGCCTCAAAAACTTGATAGATACCATGACATCAGGGACGAAGGAAATGGATTCTGGAAATAATATTTTTCGAGAGATCGGACTAAAATACCGAATTTTAGTGAAGTATAATGGAAATATATTCCTTTCTCCTTGACTATTCATATTTTTCTCTTAGTAAAATCTTCAGTTACAAGTGCTTGATTTGGATATTTCTATACATATACTATATAAACATTCCACTAATCTACCTAGCCATTAGTGGGAATTGGAAACTACCTATGTATGCTACTATTGTCGGGTTATCGTAAGCGTGCAAAACTTGGTGAAAGGGTTTCTTATTACTGTTTTTTATTTATAGACATGTAGATCACCCAGGATTTGAGATCAACTACCTGTACATCTGCATCACGGTGGCATTGTGTCTCTTTACATTGATTCCTTTTGATATATCCTTCTTTATGGCTTGTACGTATGTGGTATCAAGATTGGAGATCTGTAAGAAGCTTAGTGCAATGATAGGTGACACTCATACGGAATATAACGACGAAGAAAAGCAGAAAATTCTTTTGAGACGTGTCATCAAAATTCATTCGATTGCAATGAGTTTTTTTAATGAGCTGAAAAGATTCTTCGAACTACCCATTTTAGAAACAATGATATGCTCCTGCAGTTTGATGTGTTTTGTTGTCATAAACGTTAACACCGTGAGTACCCATCAGAATCGATTCTTTTTTGTTTTTGTTTAAATAAGATTAAATTGTGGCAAATGCTTTTTGTGTTGAAAGTGGAATACCATGCATATGAACATAGTTGAAGTGCGATACAGTAAAGCAATTGTTGCTTCATATATAACCTTTAAAAGTGCTGCAGTTTATACAAGAGATTTAAGAAAACTGAAAGGAAACTATAGTTCGTCAGTTCGTCAAATTTTACCCACGTCTACATATATTAGATTGGATACCTGGATTCCTAATATGTATGTTCAAATTAGGAGAGTTTGAATACTCACCCCATTGACGAGGTGAAGGGAAATTTGTGGTACTTTTAAGGAAAATTAGACAGCTTTGAGTTTTGTATGCATTAAATTCAGCCCGATTCGCCCTACTCCATCCGAGCATTTCAATATAGTTGTTGTTGAGTAATCAAATCATACGTGTTCGATCAGTGGAATTGATTTAAACGAGTACGCGAAATCAAGGCTGCTGTAATCTGCAAAACAGTGTATTGGATTATTAGGCAGTAAGAGCTCGTAAATGAAGAATAAAAAGAGAGTGGGGGATAATACCGAGCCCTGTGGCACTTTGTCGTTCATGTTATAAGCGTTAGGTTAGAGATAATACCGTTTAAATGCTGGGAGTTTAGCTAAAAGATCAAAGTGCCAGACTCTGCGACTCCTACTCAGCAAAGCTATGGACACATTGATGCCAACGGTCACTAATGAACATCAACAAATTTCCGGTTAGCGATCGTGAATTGGATGAAATGTGTTGTGGTATTTTATCAATTGTGCATTGATAAGAGCCTCAAGGACCTTAGATAATGAATTTTAAGTAATGATAGAGTTTTTAAAACATTTATTTGCAATCATTCTAAACATTAACACGAAAAGCCAACGCGTGAGACGGGAATAGGAATCAAGAGGACGCTAGTTCATTTCCAGTCCCAAGCCCTGCCTTTTTTGGTATCAATGCTGAGAATCATTAAAAATAAATCCTCTAGAAAATTTAATATCACTTGAAATTTACATTTTTCGATTCTATATAATAAATATTCCAAAAAATAACAACTTGAACTAATTTTAGTTGATTGAAATTGTGATGTGTTTGCTCTAATCTAATCTAATACCAAAAATAAATTATTTATTTCTCCTGAAACTTAAGAAACACTTTCATATATTTTTTCAGAACATTTTAACAGCATCCTATATTCCTTTGACGATGACATTGTTGCGAATATTCACGTACTCCTGTTTTGGGGAATTAATATTTTCAAAAAATGAAGAGCTCATAATGGAAATCTCCACTAGTAAATGGTATGAATTGAAGACCGCGTCGGAGAAAAAATTCCTACTTCTACTTCTCTTAAAAGCTCAGAATATTAAAGGAATTTCCATCGGAGGATTTTCGCAACTGTCTTTTCAGTCATTTACAGAAGTAAATCAAATAACATTTTAATTTGTAGTAATATCAAAGAGTTTATATCTTTACAGGTGGTCAAAATGTGTTACAGCTTTATTACTTTTTTGTTCAAAATTACGTAAATCACTGTATGCGCATATAACAATTTTTTAAAGATCAAATTTATTAGCACACACCTTTAATTAATTTCTTGGTGAATATTTTTTTCGGGATTTGCTTATGTATTGCACAATATATTCATTACCATAAGTAAAGTAATTTTCACAGATCAGGTAGTGAAATTTTCACAACAATAAAGTTTACTATCCTGCTTCATGTCTTTTCAATTTTTACAGCCCTGAATTAATCCTCAAAATAGATATTTTTTTTCACCTCTTCTTCGTCGACTTGCCCAACTCAGAAAAATACAAGCGTCAGTAAGTTAAATTAATTCAAAAAACACACTACTCTCAAGAAGGCACCAGGCATCAAGATGGAAGACAACACTCCGCAAGGATAATCAAGGACCTCAAAGAACAGAAAGTGCAATCTTGTTCAGACTCACAGGTAAAAAGTGTCCAGCAGAACATTGGACCTGATATAATTGCAAAAAAATCGGTCATGTAGCAAAAGCAAGTGCCAAGCTGATTGAGGCGCACATCTGCATATTTTCCCCTTTGTAAGCGTAGGTTCGATTCCGGCAAAGGGCGCAGTGATTTACCAGTGTTGCATAGAAAACATTTCATGCCAAAAACTGTGACCTACTTGCTACATTTGTCGGGTTAAAATTTCCCAATCTCCTCTTCGCTAAAATTTGCCTTCGCCCAAGCTGTACTGTGTGCATTGTGAATAGGTCGGTTCGATTTTTTTAAAGAGTAATTAAGATATAAATAATTTTCACAGTGGTTTGCAGAGCAAACAGGTCGCATGGTCGATGTAAACAACAATCCCCTTGCACTTCATGCTTTTCCAAATGCGCAGTCTTGATTACTTAACTATTTCTCCAAATAGTTGTTAACTCTATAAGCAATTCCTTACACAACAATGTTTTAATTTATTTTACTGAGGGAAACAGCTTATAGACACATTGAAATAACAAAATGTAAAATTAAATCCTTGAGTAACATTTTTCACTTCTAACCAACCGAAATTAGTGAAAATTGTTTTCGTTTTGATATTAATGTTTCTAAAAACCTTCCCTTGTATACGCCTTTGGTTTTATTCTAGACAACCACCTAACACATAGCTTTTTAAAAGCTCGCAACTTACAGGACGGGAAGAAAATATATGACAATTTTTCAAAATATTTTTATTTTAATAGGTAAATAGAATAAATATGTATATTTAATGAATATGAATACACAACGAAAATCACTATGTGGTACTTGCAAGGAAAAGTCTTCTATTGTCCTCCTTCGATTTGCTTGAAATTTTGGTATGTTCTAGGGAAGTAAAAATTAAGTAAAATAATTGACAAATGTGTTTTTCACCTATCCATGTAGGGAAGCACGGAAATAATTATTTTTTAAGGCATATATTAACTAAGCTCAGGGGACATCTCTATGAAACGTACAGCACAGTTTAACACTGAGTGCCCCAATTAGCATAAAAGCTTTCGTGAGAGAATTACTTGGTAAAATGCATTTGTGTGGAGAGAGCTTTCCCCAGGGACCGGCGTAACGTTTAACGTGTTAAGCGGAAGGAATTTTTAGAGGAGCAGAGATTAGAGATTTTAACAATTTTTGGGATGAAATTTTTACGGTGGAACATTCCAGTGGAGTGACAAGTACAATTCTCGACAGTGGAATCGCCTCAACCGCTAATACCTAAATAAATTGCTGCACCTTGAGCAGAATTCGAACCCATACTCACAGAGAACAAAATCTGCAGACGTGCGTCTCAGCCCACTCGGAAGCCGACCCGGCCTGAAGTAAAACTGGTTTTATGCTAGCCTCGCACGAAACTGTAAAATACTCATCTACTTTTCCACAAAAGGGAATGGGCGATCGATTCCCGCACGAACTATTGTATATCATGTATAGTTTGCCAGAGTACTTATGCTTATCTTTTCCGCTAGAGGTTTTATGCTTCGAGAATTCCCAATAGGTGGCTTTTCGTTGTGTTGGGTTTTAATAATGTCAAGAATAGTAAATAAAACGCAGTTAAATTACAGGGAAAAAATGATCAAAAAATGCGGGTAGATATATTTTTACCAAAATTATTATAATTATTCCATCATTCACCATATTTTTGATCTAGAACACGTCAATTGCACTGACGTATAATAGCAAACTTTACATCATTGTGCAGAATACCGATAGAAAATTTACTCTTATATAATCCAACACAAACAAAACACATCATTTTTGTAAAAATTTCCCTTTATTACTAGTTTTAATGACTGACACTTATAATAGATTTATACATATTATTTCTGATTCTGAACATATTTAGTGATTCTACAGAAAAATGTGAAAAAATAAGAACAGTACATAGAATAGACATTCACATTCTCCGTCGAACCTCATTGCGACAAATTTACTATGCTTCGTTTCTGGTCATTTTAGTGCGAAATCTTCATTTTAGAATACTAAAAGAATTCGTCCCTGCAAAACTTTCGTTCGAACTAAATTCGATGACTAAGACTAAATATTTATTAACAAAGGGGAATTCTGTGCTTATAAATATCTACAACAAAGTGTAACAAGGCAATTGCGACAAATATCTTTCCAACCTGAGACTATAGTTAAACGTATTCATTCTTTAAGAGCGGCTCTAAGGATGGATGCTCTACTTCGTTTATCACGAACGTTGTTAATGTAGAATGCGCGCTATGAAAATCTTCTTCACTTTCCCGCTCTCTTGATAACATCTTGACTTCTTGATCCTGATTTTCATCCGTTACGGCTTGTGTTGTCGCTTGTCCCTCTGTCTTTTCTTCATCTAATCGTTCTTCTTTTACTTCCTTGTTTTGTTCTTCTTCTAACTTCTCGGCGTCTGGCTCAATATCTTTTATTTTTCCAGCTTCAACTTTTCGTGAAGGCATCATAGATACAGTGACATAAATTAATTGGAAATCTACAGCAAAAATACAGCGTAAAGTCATAATTATCAAGCAGGACAGCCACAGACTCATTGAGATCTCAGCACCAGAATTGAACATAAATAAGTAAATGGAAGAATCCATAGCAAAGATGTCTGGAGGTATTGGTTGAAGGGCCAAAAGAACAAGAGGGCAACTAAAAGAATGATATAAAGAAATAGTAGCAGTTGGCTTTTAAAACTGGAGGTTACTTACTTAAAATTCCGGTCTATCAATTGCGATCGAATACCCTCACACAGATCGTCCCATATAATATCGTTCACTACCCAGTAAGCTATAGACAGTAAACTCATGATGGCAAATACAACTATTGAGGGAATCACCATAATCCATGGCTGCGACACACCCCTGCAAAGAAATAAATTGAATTTCGTAAATTGCACGATTCATATCGGTGATAAAGCTAGTACCCCTTTATGGATGCGTCATATCAATACATACTATTAAAATATTAGTGAAATTTAAGCATAAATTTAAGAAAAAAAAGTACCAGTAGTGTTCCTTTCCTGTACGAAAAGTAATTAGCAGCGCAGCTATAATCAAGGCAACAATTTCCATAAGAAACGGGTAAAATACTACGTAATTTCTTAATGAAAGGGGACCCCATTTGCTGTGGACGGGATCCACCATCACTGAAAAATAAAAGCTTAATAATAATAAGAAAAAGATTAAATAAGTTTGCAATTTACTTGTTGTGAGGAAGACTATATCTTGATAATTATATGTTTTATCACCTATCTGAACAGTCCGAGGTTGTACAGGTTGTTTTATTCTGCCTATACCGAGTTTATACGCATGCCTTTTAAAACGTCCACCTTCCCCTTCAGTTGATGTTTCGGTTTCATTTTTTGGTGGTTCTGTCGCGGTTTTATTATCTGATGGTGGTTGCACGGGTTCAGTATCTGATTCTTCTGTAGACTCTTCTGTGTCCATTATATCAATATTAAGGTTCAACGAAAAGTATACTATATCTACCTTCTTCGTCCTCTACATTGCCTTGTTTGAAAAACGGAAACAATGGACCTCCTGGAAAATCAACATCAATAGGTTTTCTCATTGTAAACACAAATTCTGCTTTAAAAATGGGGTTTTGCCCGAAGCCTTGAATCATTGTAATTGCAGAAATTCCCATTAACATCGACAATATCACCAAAGCCAACAGCAAAACTATTACCGAATCTGCAAGAGAAGAAAAATACTGTTAAAATGACTAAAGAAATAGCAAACCTATTTCAATATTTCTACATGACCACGCCCAATGTATATATTTAGAGTCCCTTGCAACAAGAGTGTGAAATTCCATAAGGGTTACGTCTGCTTCTCTTTTTCTTCGACGTGGTTTTTGTTTAACTATCCTAAACATATCTTTAAAAAAAATTCAGTCGTAGTCTGATATATGACAGGAAAGGATATTTGTGCCTGCCTTCATGACAATCACAAATCAGAGCTTAGTAGATCGTTTTTTAGTATATTTTTTTTATTCCTGTTCTTTATCTTCTTTTTATTGCTTTCCGAGATTAGCACATAAGTAATGCCCAACCCATAAACATCAAACGTGAGTAGCCCAATCTCAACCTGGTATAACACCAAAAAGTAGGGTGGTAGAGAGTATTGTATACAATTTATGTTAAAGAACAAATTATGTATTTATAAACAAACTATTATTGGATCAGGATGACTTAACAGTATAAGAGACTAAAGCGACCAAAAACAGGATTCATTTGCCCTGTGGGGTTGAGAAAGACTTATAAACTGTGAGTTAAGTGTTGTATAGATAGAATGCCACAATAATGGGCAAAAGATACATTCATCTGTAGAATATCATCATCGATCAAGTAAGAACAGAAAGATTGTTCAGCTTCTAACGCAGACAGTGATCGCTTTTTCACGAATCTTTGCCCATCGATGCGTCACCACCTTCCATCTTCCTCACTTTGTACTACTAGCAATAAACACTTCACAGCCTACAGTTCTTAGTCGAGGCATTGGTGGGCCAGAAGTAGAGAAAAAGCGTTCATGGTCTTTCTTAAGATGACTAGCCTTTCTGTTATTGTTTGGTCAATGATATCATCTTTAATATTTAAAAGCAAATCCATAAGTGAGTTCGCTTCTCTTAAAAGTGGAAAAGTGCTCCATTTGCCCACTTCCCACTTTCTCAACTAAGCTTAACATAGAGCTTGTGGGTCATAGGATCTCCTTTTTAAGATAAAACTTTTATCTTCTATATTGCTACAAACCATTTAATGTGTTTAATCTATTGGACGAGGATTGTCGGAGTCTTTTTGATATCTTGGTACTTCATTGGAATCTAGTTATTCTCTTAGGTGACTTTAATTTACCCGACGTTCAATTGGTATATGTATAAGGACGATGATGATGACCCAATGGTAACCTCTCAACCAAGGAATTTCAAATTTTGGATGCACTTGCTTCCTTGGATTTACACCAAGTGAGTAGTGTCAGAAGCAGTCGAGGAGGCAGCTGGATCGTAGTTTTTCCTGTGACTCAAGCAACATAATGGTTGAACCCATTCTGTGAACTGTTGATTCATATCACTTTCCTCTTCTTGTATCTCGAAATGAACCCGAAAATATTAGCCAGAACAATGAAGTGAATTTCTTTTTAACTTTAAGAAGGCAAACCAATCGATTTTAGAGCTTTGCTCTGCATTTATGACATCGATGCGGACGTTAACATATTTTACAATAAAATTGTATCTCTTGTGTTCCTTTTGAGTGTCAAAGATTCCCTTCTACCTCATTTCCATGGTTTAACAGAGAGTTTAGAGCTCTGAAGAACAAACTTTTGAAGAGCTTTCTTAGAAATAGACACTCATCGGACCAGCAAAAATTTGTAGTGTAGTTCAAAACACACACATCCCCTCTCTATGAGGAGTATATTACTAACATTGGTGATAACTTATACAGTGGCCCAGATACCTTTTATAAATTTGTCAACATTAAGAGGAAAGTTGTTCTTTGGCCTTCGATGACCACTCTAGCAATGACACATATGAGATTTGCAATATCTTTGCTATATTTTTCGAAAATACGTTCCTGTGTTCCGATTTTGAGCCGAATATAACAATTTTACGCACATTGACAGCTATCTGTGTACAGCTGGCATATCTCCGATTGTCTCTAATGAGCTTAATATTACCCATGTCAACGAACTGGCTTTCGATTTCACTTCGGATCCTGATGGAGTCCCTTTTGCGGTGATTAAATCGTGCTCCGATGCTTTGGTTGTTCCTCTTCACATTCTTTTTCAGTAATGGATGTTTTCCTAAACTATGGGTAAACTCCTTCATTATATCTATTCACAAGAAAGGTAATAGAGACGGGATTTCAAATTACAAACCGATAGCGACATTGTCCTGCATACCGGTGCATAAATAAGTGAAGTTAAATTTATAAGTTCTAAGTGGACAAGTTATAGCTTGTTGGAAAAGTAATAAAATAATAAAAGAAGGAAAGTAAGAAAAATACGAGAAATATATTTGACTGTACTTCCGAATATGGGGCAACTCCGATTTTTATTAAACTTTGCACATAGGTACACCTCATCGAGAGAGGAAATAATATGCACTTCTTTTTCGGTGCAAACGTCATTTAGAGGTCAAAATGACGGATCAAAGATTTTTATAAAATTGAGCAACATTCTTGACGTTAACCATCTAAAGTTCTGTATGGTATGTCTACAAGGATGGTCGTGGTATCAATAGAAAGTGTACAGTTTTCTCTTTGTAATGAGTCATTAATTATTGAAAGTAATTTAAAAATATATGAATTATTTGGTAAAAAGTATTGAAACTCCCAAAAAATGGAATTGTCATTTTTCGTCCTTCCTCAAGGATTCTTTTCTGTCTATATTTAATTAGCACTCGTTAGAAGGAATGTTTATAGAAAACATGGAGTTCCTGTGAATCATAGTTCCCAAAATAAATTAAAAAATTTGGATTTCATAAAAATCTTTGATCTCCAATTTTGACCTCTAAATGACATTTGCGCCAGAAAAGAAGTACCGTAAAATGGGGTGATAAGCGCCACAAAAAATTTTCAAATGAAAATCTACTTATGTTTTGCTACATTAAAATTACAACGGAAATCGGCCAATACCAATTGTGTATCTCTATTTTAAGAATCTGCAAGAAAATTAGAGGTTTCGATAGTGGAAATACACTATTTTTTGGAAAAATCGCGATTTTTCGAAAAAGTCGAAATGGGGTGATAAGCGCCACTTGCAGAAAATGGACAAAAAGATGTATTTTTG
>QYTT01092790.1:0-13002 GCA_006980735.1 Dasypogon diadema
TTAATTTGAATTGGATTTCAATATTGTCGCAAGGATCTAGCTTTCTCTCATGAAAAGCTCCTTTAAACGTAGAGGGCAAAATTGCCAGTATGAAAAAATTGCGGTATGGTCTAAAAAACTTCAGCTTTCTTTGGGTTTGTGAGAGCAATCGGGAGAAATTTCGCAAAATGCGAGAAAAGCTTTTAAAGTGTATTTATGTTATTATGATGATTAGAAGTACAGAGGATTTCATATAATACATGATCATTCCCCTCCCTATTCACATTTGATGGGTGAGAGACCAAGAGATACAAGTGATAAAAAGTTACATTTGAGAAAAGCAAGTTTAATTCTTAGAATCGATAATTAATTCCAGGACACACACATGAAAATATTGATTAGATATCGTTTTGAGATAGTATTTTATGTGTCATTTTGAGATAGTGTTTTATGTATTTCATTACATATATTAGATATCAAATTCTGCACTTCAAATGTGTCACTTGTATCCCTTCTACTTTGGACTTCACCATAAATATAGCGTCCAAATTTTTGCTCAAGCACTACTTGCGCACCCTTTCGCAGTGATGTGCAAATTGTCTACACAATGTAAATTATGCCATTGTTGACACGTAAAACATGACATGGTTTTCGTGTCAATATTTCACGTAGACAATATAATCTACATATATCAACAACGTAGACAATGCATATTATATAAATGAAATTCTCAAATGAACTTCACTAATTAGTAGAATAAATGTATGAATAATGATGTTCTGTTATGCACTATTATTCATAAAATAGTTTTGTTACTGTTTCATCAAATATATTTGTTTTATTATTTGATTTCAGCTTATCTACTCTGCTACCTACATCGTTATGTATTTTTCTAACTCTTCATTAATCTTTTCCACAAGTTTACACCTTTACTTTTCTCTGTTTCCCTTTTGGCCAGGGATCACAGTGTCTTAGCATAATCTGTGTTTTCTCTCTACAGTCTTTCTTGGACAAGTACGAAGCTTTTAAATTCAAAAACCATAAGAGCGTTTGTTTTACTTATGTCCATTTTCCATACCTCAGTTACTGCACTTTTCAGTATCAATGAAACGTATTCAATTCTAGTAGAACTACTAAGGATCCATAAAGGGATATAAAAGCTCAGTTTTTAGTGCCAAAATTGAAAAAATTGATATTAAGGTACGTCCAGACGATACAACAAATTGCGTACCTTTAACGCATGCGCTATGGAATAAAAACGCATGGAATAAAGCGTGCCCTTTATTGAAATACTCAACTAATCCACACGATTTGCCTCATTTAACCTTGCGCGTTTTGAGAAAACAATATATTTCTGACAGGGAATGGTAATGTAATTAATGCAACTGTTGGAATTGTTAGATTTTTAATACAGAATACCCAATAGCGTATACAGAATTTTTTTTTTTTTGAGGCGCCAAACCTCATGAAAGAATGTGTTGCAATAAGAAACTGAAAAAAGAAGTTTTGAAGTTTGTTACAGATACTCTATACATAACAAATATTATTTACAGAACAAAATCTAACTTTCTTTTCTTTCTTGCAAAAATGTTGACGATTTCTTCGACATTTATGTTGATATCTTGGAATTTGGCTATAGGTATATATACCTAGAATTGTGCATAACTAAAGCCGTACAACATTAAAACCATTCGAGCACAATATCGTCCAAAACCAAAATCGTTTATTTTTAAAAGCGCTTAAAATCAAAACCAACACCAAAAACGATTGAATATAAAACCGTGCAAAATAAAAACTACTGCATTTTTTCGTACAGTTTTGATGTTGTATTAACTGGAACAGAAAGAAACAGCTGTTTACAACTTTCACAGCTCATATTTATATTTATTAACCGATTTCACACATCTTAGGTTCTTTTGAAAAGTAGAGAGAACTGAAACTTTTTCCAAAAGTTTGCCTTGTGGTTAGTTCATCACATGGTTCACAATTTGCTGATCCACCTACAAGATCTTATCTTATCTACTGTGGCAATATTACACTCTTCATATGTTTACTAAATTCACTTTCTGACGGATACCTATTGAATTTTCCCATCGACCTTATTAAAGAAGATTTCTTCTCAATTATGCCTTACTCTAATTTTACCGATGACATAAACTTTAAATCTGGAATATATTTCAGTATATTAAAATGTTTTAAAATTCTCCAGTGTCAACTTGACTCTCCTTGTACATTAGACCACCCGTCATGTTGAGGAAACAAGCACGGCGGTATCATTCTTTTCTCGAAGCAACTCACGGCACTTTTAAGCCTCCTGTATCTTCGTTGTAGCTAGAGCTAGAAGTCTGAAATTTTATTATATATTAATAGTAAAGTAACACTTCATGAAGGGTGCGTCTTATTACCGTGCAGTAACATCTATTATTTTCTCAATTCTAAAGAAAACCCTGATTTTCTTAAAAATGTGCATCTTTGCACCTCTCGGACTAGGCACTGCGACGGTATACCTTGGCTTTCATCTGAAATTCGGCAATTGAGGTGAATTTTTTTATTGTAGGTAAGTACGATTGAGGGACACTGCAATTTTGTTAAGTATAAAATTAGCAATACAAAACGAATACCTTGATGGCAGGAGTGGCAGTGGCTTTATAAAATTAACGATTTAAAAAATAGCCGATTTTAGGCACCATATTACTAACTACTAACAGTGAAAATAATTAAATACTGAATAACATGGATCGGGGCATTAAATTAAAGGCCCTTAAATGACAAATTCAAAGAAAAAACAGCGTCTTGACCAAATATATACCTTCCATTCATCGAAGTCTTCAGCCACATTCATCATTGAAGCTACGCGATCAGATCCATGTGTTATTTCAATTCATCCCACTTTAATAACATTATAAATAGTACGCTTATTTCAATCCTTCGCAACGAGATGCTCCACCTTCACCTCTCTCGTAATCTTTATGTTTTTCGTAAAATTGTACAACATTTCTTGCTTTGCAGTCATCCTGAAAACAATTAAGGGCCTATTCCAATCCAAGTCTTCGTCTTCGTCTTCATCTTAGTAGAACAGTTAGTGACGTCAGTTGTCTACGCCATGTAGCTTGACTAGTTTGTATAACACTTCATCAAATCAACGACAGACTTGACTTTATAAAAATTATAATAATAATAATGAGTTTCCCTTCTAACCCAGAAGGCGCATTTTCAGCGAGGAGCCAAGAAATATTTACCCATCTCACAGTGTTTCGCCTAGAACGAGCTAGCTGGACAAAATTATTTTTCGATGTTTCTGGGTTGTATTACGTTCTTTAGGTATTATGGTGAGGTTTTCGGCCACATTTAAAAAAACTAGGAGATCCCTGTGCAATTGCACAAATTGAAAGTATATGAGTGACTTAACGTTTTTATATATTCCCTCAATTTGCACATTAAGTTTCAAAGCGCGTTTTTTTCAAAGATGTCCCCTGTACGCCTAATCCTCCCATGCAAGGAAGCAATTAAAAGACACTTGCAAAGTATTTTACCATGCAGAATAATGAAAAGAAAGTTCCAATAAATCCATATATTGCATGCTTATTGGCGGCAAACACCGAATCACCAATGTTACCCAGGAACGCAACCCCAAAGTAATGAACACAACCCCGAACTGATGCGGATCAGTGTTGCCATTATAACATTTCAAGAAAAGCTCAATGAAACTCCATTTAAAAAAAGTGGCTGAAATACGGAACCGGGAGCTTTCTTTGTATAATTAATATATAGATTAGGAAAAAATATGGGGGCAGCTTATAACCAAATAATTTTCATATAAAAATATTATATTTTATGCAAAAATCAATAAAACAAATGCATTACAACAAGATAAATCAATTACGAAATATTTAAAAAATTATTAACACAGAGAAGTACAAAAAAATTAAGTCCGTAAAACAACAAGTAATAAAAAAAAACTAATTAATGAAGGAAAACTATTATTAATCTTCATCATCGGAGTCGTCCGTTGGGTCAGACAAATAATAGTCTGCTTCATTTTGGGAAATTACTCTAGGTTCATATCGTCAAGGCTAGTAATAGTTTTAACACCTCTACAGGTAATTTATCCACCTTCTTTTTGGGAACTTCTCGGAGGCTATTGATTAGAGGATCAGATGTGACAAGCAACATGGATAGTAAGTCCCTATTCGTGGCAATACGTGAACATTTTCTGGTGTTATGTTCGCGGAATCTACGGCAATCTTTGTTTCTAGCTTCTTGAGCCTCTTCTGATAGCTGCCCAATTGGAACAAGAGCGGTTTTGATGACTTCTGTACTGTGGATGAATATTTTATGTACAGTTGTGGAGGTATGTAATACCACAAATAGAGGCTGATATAAAGTCGTCTGGTGTCAACACAAAGTTTGTTAAATTTAACTAAATTTATCTCAAAACCAGACCACAGTGTTCTCAATAAAACGTCAAATTGCTTAATTAGTGTAACATTTAATCCTGTGATCTGAACACTCAATGCAGAGTTTCCACAAAAACGGCGACCAGTGTTGCCGTCATTAGTTGAACCAAATCCTGGCTCTGGTTTGTCCACAATGAGACCCATTTCTTGCTTGTATTTTAGTCAAATGGCATCCAATCGCTGTTTTACACGCACTTTATCCTCGTTGCTTCTAGCGTGGCATTTTTTAAAATCCAGTTTATAACTAATGTGTAAAAGACATTCGAAACAACGTATCCACGCATGAAGTGTGGACAAACCAAAGCCAAAATCAAATCAAGGATTATTCCATGGGAGGTCCAAAAGCGCAAATCTAACAAAACTGCGCTGAACAGACTCAACATGACCGATGTGGACAGCGGAGGAGGGATTCCATACCTAGGATGCATGTTCAAGAAGAGGCCGGACAAACGAGTTATATAATATAAGCGAAACTCCACGATCAAAGGGCTCCTTAGACCAGCTCCGGATAAAACCCAAAATGGAATCAGCCCTAGAAGCAACGAAATTAATGTGGGAAACAAAGTTAAGCTTGAAATCAAGCTTTACACCGAGGTCATTAACCGATTGCACCCGAGGAATACTGTCAGTAGCGAATGTGTAGTCGTAAGTGATGGCGTCGTACCTCCAAAAAAACGACATAACTTCACACATATTTATGTTAAGCTCCAAGTCATTATGCCCACATCAAGGGTAAAAGACGTTTAAGTCTTCCTGTAGGGAAGCACAGTCACTAACGTTATTGATATAGGTGAAGATTTTCATATCGTCAGCATAAATAAGAATTTTGGATCACCTCAAAAGATGCACAATATCATCTATAGAAATAAAAAGGTGACTACCCTGAGGCACCCCAGAGGTGGCCTCTATGACTCTCGAACCAGATCCACAAAAAAGTACTTGATAGGATCTTTCGGTCAGCTACGAGCGAATGCAATCCAATAGTAAGGCCGGGAGCCCCAACTTATTCAACTTGAGCATAATAACCGAGTGCGACAATTTATCAAAAGCTTTACTGAAATGTCGGTTTGTAGATTTATTATCAAGTAAAAGTGCAATATGTATACTAAGAACGTGATCCGCCATGGGGGAAATTAATTAATAAATTTTAATTACAGTTGGAGCAAAAATTACCTAATTACTGAATTTAAAAGAGGCAGATAGAACTTTGGAACTTCCTGATATTTGAAAAAATTTGATAAAATTTCGATGTAATTCGATAGGAAGCCATTTTGTAAAAAGTTGTTGTTTACAATTTGACAGCATTCCCAAGCATAATTTTGTATATATTATTTTTAGAAAATCTTTCATAGAAATACGTTTAAATAATTATTTCTATAAATGAAATGTACCGAATGTAATTTCTGAGAACCAGTTTAGAAATTTTTACTCATATAGGGCTGTAACGTTGTATTTCTTGAATCATATAACAATTTTCTCAATTCTCTAAACTTACATTTTTCTCTTTTCAAAATACCGTAATTTTTCTCTTATTTCACATTATTTACAAAGGAAAAAAAGCTAACAGCGTTTTTTACAATAACGCAAAATCAGAGAGAGATGCACTTATAAGCGTTTATAAAATGTAGATGAGACACACACCCCTATCCCAATGCACCTGCACCTGGAGTAAAAAAACACAGAGTATAGGCCTGATTTATTTGAATGTGTGTGTATTTCATAAGGTGCAAATGGCGTCACATACAGTAACAAAATATGCAATGGTCTAGTCAACTTTGTTTCGTTTATATACAAGTATCCCAGATTTTGGCCTACAAACAGTCTCTAGTCCTGATTTGGGATTATCTCATATACGTAATCAATGAATGCATTAGTAATTTTTCAGATTCGAATTGTATTCCGGTAGAGGACTCAAGTGTGTTTTAATTGGTGTCAAATATTTATGAATTAGCCGGGGGAAAATATTTTTATCAAGAGAAATTAATATAAAAATAAAGGAATAATAAATAATCAAAAAGTTTTGTTTAAAAAGTCAACAAAAAAATAATTAAAAAGATAAAAATTTTAAAAAGTAAACGAAAGAAGAAAATCATCAAAAACGGAAGGGAAGCTTGAGTTTAAATAATTTAAAATAATAAATAATAATTTAGTTTGGGTTCAATAATATAACCCCTAAATTATTATATATTCTTGTCATTGAACTGTTCCCTCATATCATCAATCATTTTAGCCACAACTTTTGTAGAAAACGTGTCATGCCTTCAGTTTGATTGGGCTGAAGTTGTTAAAATTGTTAAAATCGGACAACTGTAGTATCGTAAGTTTTTCAAATATATACGTTCAAAATCACAGACGCATACAAATTATCATAACCTCTAAGGAAATAGAGATTTACGGTGGCATACCGAACATGAGGTAATTTACAAAATACTAAGACACATTTGATTAAAAATTAATTAGTATACCAGATTAAACAATAAAGTGTATAGTAGTCCTGAACTACGTATAATGATTTGCTAAAACTAAACTAATATGAAAATAAATATCTGTTCTAAGTTTCTTAACTAATAAGATTTACGGGAGCCTTGTTGAATCCAAGGACAATTACTTGAGCAAGTCAAATTGAAGAAAGTGAAAATTAAGATATTTTTCAGTGGAACATTTCTTACATAATGCATTTTTGAATTGAGTGCAAATGCTCTGAAATTTATGGGACATATCTGTGCAATGCGTTTACGGCACTCTTAGCGTGCAACCTGAAAACTTCCCTCCTCGTTACAAATCGACCCAAAACAAATCAGTGTGACTGAACAAAACGTGTGTGCTGCTCTTTAGAGCAATTATTAACGGACAAACATGGGAAAGTAAGAACGCATGGTAAGGCCTGGTACTAAAATATTTTTATATACCACTGACCCCGTATCTTTTTATTCTCATAGGCTGCGTCTTTTATCCTTTCATTCCGATTTAAAAATAAGTAAGAAAATATTCTGTAGTAAACTTCATCTATGCTTGATTTATGACATCTTTGGCATGAATTATTTTAATTTTTGCAATTACAAGACATAAGTTTCAGTTGCATGTGAATTGAAAAAAACATTCCAATATTGAAGGAAGTATAAAATGCTATTTTTGTCGTGCAAAGATCATTGTTCAGTTTCTGTTGTAGATTCCTGATAATTAGGAAAAATTAAATTAAAATTTGATTGAAATATTGTAGTCCGGAATATTTGAATATTTTTTTAGGATTACCAGGATTATGCATTATAATGAGAAATATAATCTTAACGCCGTTATTAAAACCAAAATGAACCATCATGAAATTTTCAGAGGAGTAAAGAGCCCAACAGAAGCCACAGGGTTAACAAAATGTACATAAAAATGTATCATACTCCGGAAAAACAACTTATATGAAGAAATGATGCTATGGGAAGTATTCTTCTTGCAATATATAATCAAATAAAAGACATAAATATGGTATAGCCCATCTCAAAGCTCCTGAAAACTCGCGCATAGGGAAATCTGCCAATTTAATTTTATACAGTCACACAAACAAACGAGTGAAGTCAGTGGCGGATTTACCAGGAGGCTGAGTGGGCTGAAGGCTAGGGCGGCAAATTTGGTGCCAAAATTGTTTTTATGTCTTACAGAAATTACAAAAATTCATATTTACGTACCTAAATATTATTAGGTCCACACAAACAATTCAACATTCACCACTTAGAGAAATTTTTCTACAATATTTGAATTTTGGATTCAAAAACTATAATTAGTTTTTTAAAATACGATTATTTTTCACAAAAATACAGCGATTTGAAAACTGCAAAAATTTTGAAATTTATCATCTGAGTTTATTTCACTCCGAAAATTTTCAACTGTGTACGCCGCGTGTTGACATTGAGTTCGAGAGAGATAGATATATAGCGGTGATACACATTACATTATTGTGTAAGTAGTATTATTAAGGCATACCTTACCCCGCCTTATTAGTAGTACATGTATGAGCTTTTATTAGCTCAAAAATATTTCTTGTGCAATCTTAACTAAATCATTGGGTTGTAAAAATAATCCAGGAAATGGCACATCGATCCCCAGGTTCACAATCGTACTAACTACAGGAAAAAGGAGGTGTAATTAGGACAATAGTGCACAAATCATAAAGTTACAATTTCATTGACAAAAAAATTGTAGTTAATATGATTGTGAACTAGGATATCGAATTGTGGAGGTCGATAGGGGCGGAAAAATTTGAATAGCCTACTGGCGGCAAATGTGTAAATCCGCCACTGAGTGAAGGTGTCAAACCAGAATCATAAGAAATCGTGATCATCGATTTAAAATCTGCTTAAGTTTTGAAAGTATTTAATGTCAATTTCCCTGCTAAAACAGAATTTTTCTTTCCCCTTGATTCTTTGTCCTTTTTTTACACATATAATCAATCAGTAGCAACATCTCGTTCAGGTTTTCAGCAAAAATGCATGTTGTTGCTATGTAAATTGACCTTTAAAGTCTTATAATTTGTGTCCAATTTTTTATCCACCCCATGAATAAAACAAAATAAACACAAAATGTGTGCCATTATTAAGGGGATAATGCTCTAGCCATATTTTTATCTCAGTGCATAACAGTGAGTTGCGGATAGTAATAATTACTAAATATAATCAATCAATCGGAAATTTCAAAAAATATATGCTATTAGTGACAATATTTGTTATCGATTGTACCTTAATACGTTGATTATAAAAAATGAAATCCCCACAGTTAAAAGTTAAGATTTCACAAAATAATTGTATTTTAAATTTGCAATATATATACATGGTAACGTATATGAATTACATACTTGTATACTCTATTACTTACATTACTTAATGCGTATTTCGTATTGTAAGGAAAGAGAAGAAAATCCGAAATTATATGTATATTATGTAAAATGATGTGAATATCTGATTACTTTATGATATGTAAATTTCAACTGATATTTATATGATATTTTCTAAAATATTTTTATTTCTTCGTCTTTCTCTATGACGTTTATAGATGTAAACAAGAGAGCGTTTCATTCCAGCAAACATATGATTCTTCACCGAAAATGCACAAAGTTGATTTGAATAGATATGCGTTTTTTGAGTGAAACTTTCTGTCTAACGTATCAAATATAATAGAGTAGGTCGATTTTAAGTTTTTAACGCTAAGAAATATGAAAATTTCTTACATAATAGAAGCAAAAAAAAGAGCTTTCAGAGATTTCAAGTTTTGTGGATGTGTTAAAAACTCACTTTACCAGGATAAAAATAAAATTATCCAGATGAGAAGGAGTCTTCCCTCAAGTCGATCTCGTCCATCCTTAACGTCTGTCTGTGGAACATATTTATAGTAAACTCAACAGGGAAGTCAGATGGTATCAAGGGTATACATGGTAAAAATACTGACTCCTCTCGAGAATATCCGGTCAAAATTGCAATTCAGAGCTTTCAATTTGAGCCTAATACCATCACAAATATTCAGTGGCTACTCTGCTACAGATTCCTCAATGGCATCACTGAAACACCCACTGCAAGGTAAGTTTAAAAATTGGGAGATTCGGTGGCTTAAAAATGCTTGGAAACTCCACTGAATAATGGACAGCGTCATCCCCTAAGATGAACTTTCATGTCTTTCATGAGCTTAAGCTTAGTAAACGATGATTACAAACCTCTTTATGTTTCTTCTCAATACGTAGAAAATATATTTACATATTTTCATCCCCATATAGGTAAAAATTGTAAAAACTCTATGTGGGTGTCTGAATTCGTAAGAAATATATCCTTCAAAATTCATGCTTCACATATTGACAGTCTGGACCGAACGATTTAATCTGGAGAAATATTTTGGCCCCTGAAAATTTTACAAACCCTTTCATTATAAAAGGAACCCGTACTGCAATTCTCACTTTTCTAGATGAAGCAAAAGCGCAAATTGGTGTGCTACGTTACGTAAACCCTGTAACCCCACAATAGTTTATGAGTTTATCCCAGACAAACAGACTATATAGTAGCGATGACAAGGAGGGGGTTCAGCCGGTAGGCCCGGATCGTGGGGAGTCCGGCACACGGGGGGCTAGTCGCCCTAGGGTGCGTAACGCATTCCCCCCCTCCGCAAAAAAAATATATATATAGTAGCGAATATATCTAGATATAGGTTTCTATTGGAAATCGCTGACGGATACTTCAATTTTATTCACATGTACAGATGCATAGACATAAAATTCAAACTGAAAGGTTGTAAAGTTTTTAGTAAAATAGGAACACGATAACATGATTGCTAGGTATGTAGCCAAGAAAGTATTACGAGTTGAATAGTAGCAACGGTGCAGCACCGTGGCGTGTGAATCATCCCATTCGGGCGTCGGAGTCTGTGTTGGAAACTTTCTAATGATAATATTTACAGAAAGCTCTTTCTCGGCTTTTACCTAACGAGAAGAGATAAAGTATAAGTTACTACCCGAGATCGTGAATTTAAGGCAGTCAAGTTTCGTTAAAAACGGATCACCTGTTTTCGCAACAACCTTTTTCAGACCAACAGACAGACACGTCAAACTTTTGCAAGTTGTATACATATTTCATCTTAGAATCGCATATACAATCGCTCTTTTAAATATTATGTAAAATAAATGGTTGTGCAGACATTACATTCTTATTGTATTAGTGTAGATTTGTCGGTTTTGTTCTGATTTAAAACATTTATCCTGGATTTAGCACTTTTTATCCAATCTTATAATTTCAAATATGATTTTTGCAGAGATTTTACAGTTTCCGATAGAGTACATTTGCGGTACTAAAAATACTCAAAAACAAATAAGAGGAAGTATTAAAAAAGGATATATCGGTTTTTGTTTCGTCCTCCCAACATATTCCATTTAAAATTCCGACTGCCATATTTGATCCTCCATTTTAAATTTCCTAGACACGTCTGATGATATGTTCTACAATTTACAAAAATTTCCATCCAGATCGTGCATCCGTTTAGAGGTTATGTCCGGACATAGAAAAAAAACGCCATAGAAGCAATTGAATTGACTACCTTTGTTCTATTGAAATTGGGAAATATAAAGGCAGAAACAATGACAGTTTTCCCACTTCTGCTTCAGTTTCATCGTTAAAATAAGCAAGAAAAAAATTTGTCAGTTTAAAATTTTTGCTAAGAAATCTTCAAAATTCTTAGCAACATTACAAGCTGACAAATTTCTTCCTTTCCTTATTTTCATCGCAAGGTCGAAGTGAAACCGACAATTTCATTGTGTTTCTGAATTCACCTTGCTATGTCTTTTCCAATTTTCCTACTTTTTAAAACAATTGAAAGTTTTCTTAAAACTGTTACATAATAAATTTTTCAATGCTACCACAATTTTTGTTCAAATTTTTCTTTGTTTTGTACAAAAACCTACAAAAAGCCTACACGGTGATAGTCAAGAAATTATCATGATAAACAAGGGTTATTCCGATTCTAATTATCAGAAATTGATTTAATTTCAAATTTGCTACTTTCTTCGTATTTCACCATATATTTTTTCAAATCCCAGCAACCCTGCTTACAACTCTAACTATAATTTTTTACAATTGCACTAGATTTACTTTTGCTATTCAAAATCTTCTTAGCTTTCCAAAGAAAAGCTCTGAAATTGGGGGTGTATCATCTCAGACATTCTTTACTGTTTCTGCACATTTCCGAGATAGAAAGTCAAAGTCTCTTATATTCCTGCAATGAACAACTTAAACTAAATGGCATCATTGATTCAACGATTGCTACTATTTTACTTGCTACATACACAGATAATTATTCGTAACAGAACCTTAAGCATGTGGTCAGATACTTGTAGTTGCTTTATTTTAAGTTTGGGTACAAACAATAAATTTACCCACGTCCCATAACAAACAGTAAAAAGCCCTTATTTTGAGGAGGGAGTGTCAATCCGAAAATCGAAATTGATGGATCACGCTACGTTATGCATTATAAAAGATCCCCGGGGGTATCCTTTCATGTGAACAATTCATCACGGAAGCAACGAAAGCTCAGGTCCTTAAGTGGGAATGTTTGCGTGATTTAAGAACTGTGATTTATTTATTTTGTGTTGTGCTAGCCTTGAAAGTGACCGCAGATATATCGAGAGGTTATCGTTGCTCCACGTTGCGCTATTGGGAAAACTTTACATGGACTCCAATGGGAAACAAAACGTTATCCCTTTTATAATAAATTTCATTGATACTTTTGGAATCCTCAAAGAATAAGCCGATGTTCTCCTCATTTCTTACTGCGTGCCTTTTTTGTAGGTCGTAAAATCTTCGAGTGCGAAAATACTTCTGTTGGATAGCGATTCTTTTTGGTGTCATAAAAACCATTAAGTGTAATGACAGGCAATGAAACTACCGGGCATTTATCAATCACAAGACATTGTATACGATCCCACAGAACAATACATCAACTGGCGTGACCGAGCGCAGCTGTCCACGATGTGTCCATTCATTTACAAGGGAGAAGATTGCCACGAAAACAAATGCGCAAATAAATGCTTCAGAAATTTTCTCTCATG
>QYTT01092793.1:24926-39096 GCA_006980735.1 Dasypogon diadema
TTGTTATTTCATGCAGGACAATTATTCTAGAGAGAGAGAGAATATCAGGATCCTAATTGTTTTTGTGTAACGGGACATCTGCTGTGTGTTAGCCTCTAAGAAAAATACGAGACAACATTTAAAAATTACTGAAAATTTTAAATTTTCACTAAACTCCCTTCATTAAAAAAATTGATAGAAATGTACATTTATCCGTAGGAAATTAATATATAGCTTATTTTAAAGGTAACATTCTGTGCTGTTATCTAAAGCTATTAACGGAAATATTTACTCCGTAAAGGACTAAAAGCTAACATTTTTTTATCTTCAGTAACAAAGAAGTAAGGAAGAAGTAGTTACGCAATATCCCCTGAGATATGACACTTTAAAATCAGATTTGTTTAAGAATTAATTAAGTATATTAGTAATTTCAAGTTTAAGTAATGTTATTTGTAGTGATATAAAAATTACAAAATTTTGTTTAGTATAATATTAAAAGATTTTAGTTTTGTGGCAGGCTTTCTAAAGAGAATGCAGGCCCCATTTCCCTTAATGTCTTCAGTGAAAAGTGAGTTGCACTATGAAAAATTTCTATAAATTTCTATAAATTTGTGGGAAGTTTCAATATGTAATTCTCGTTCTCGTTGTGATTTCGGCCGAGTACGTTGTATTGGTTTTTTGCGCTATTTTTCCAAGTTCCCCCGCTAAACAAAACACATCTCCAGTTGTAACCAGAGGTCGTGTTGCATCAAAAAATATAAACAATTCGTCACCAGCAACTCATCGCTGCAATTCTATTTGTG
This sequence comes from Dasypogon diadema, assembly GCA_006980735.1. Taxonomy (NCBI): domain Eukaryota; kingdom Metazoa; phylum Arthropoda; class Insecta; order Diptera; family Asilidae; genus Dasypogon; species Dasypogon diadema. The sequence continues at coordinate 25,709 of QYTT01092793.1, forward strand.
CTGCCGATTCTATGGATCTGCTACAGAGGAGATTAACGAGGCATATAACAGACCTCTTTAATGAAAACTTCGAGGAACTGAAGACTGGTATTTTGGAACAACTTAACTATAAACAATATCAAGACTGAACTTAATAAACAATCGAATCAAGACTCAAAAAGTTAGCGTCTTAGCGATCCCACTTTAGCAGGTATCCTTTGTTCTTCGGATATCAAACCAGATTCTGTATTGTCTGCGATAGCTTCTGCAGTAGGTTTTGTAGTTTCACCGTACACTACTGCGTTTTTCGGCAAGACGAGGAATAATGGATCAAAACCCTGACTACTGATTGTAAGTTTCCATCCCACCTGGAGAAGGATTACTTTTTGCGTAAGTTTCGTGAGGCAGGTCCCGTTTCCTTAAATTGGATTTCTCCATCTTTTGCTTCCGAGAGTAAGGTCTACGATTTCGGGGGCAAACTACTAGATTTTTCGTAGTGCTCTAAAGCTCAAGAGTCAGAAAAGTCTGCATTCAGTTACTACACCGGAAGGCTATGTGTATATTAGGCCTAAAAAGGATAATTCCCATATTAAGGTAGTTTCCTTGATTTAACTTTTTTGGCGTAGTTTACCTTTTCTTTTTTGAGTCAACTGTGGCGGAGTTGCTGCTTTTGTATCTAAATCGTTATCATCTAGAATTGTTTGGACGTCTACTTTGCCGAATATTGAATTTGTTGCCATTGAGATCAAGTCATCTTCAGATAAGTGTCTTACAGTGTGTGCATACTGTCCGCCTAACCTGTATAGCTATGATGACAATATATACTGACATAATTGTGGCTGGAGATTTTAATATGGATCTGCAAGTCGAATAGTCGTTCTCTTATGCAATCCCTTGATTTGAAGGTAATTAACCATTTGCCTACTATCTACAGCTGTCTACATCCTTCCCTTTTGGACATAATTTCTGTTTGCTGCCCAGAAAAGGATTTATTTAACAATCAGCTCTCTTCACTTAGTTTTCTTGGCCACGATTTTCTTCCATATCGGTTTAATATTTCCGTTACCACCTACCTGAGATTTTCATACAGAGACTATAAAAGCATTAACTTGCCAGTCCTTTTTGAGAAATGCTGTTCGCTACCTTGGAATAATGTTTTCCTGGTACAATCTCTGACGATAAGGTTGAGGTGTTTAACTCTTACATTTTAGCGCTTTTTGATGAATTTGTGCCATTAAAAGTTGGGTTTCGTAGAAGTGGCTCCAACAATTGTCCCTGGTTTTCTCGGGAAATTGGAAATCTCAACGGTGAGCGTGAAATGCTTTGGAGACGCTATAAACGCCTTGGTACCGATCAATGTTTGCGACAATATAAACACGTTAGAAATTTAGTCACTCGAAAAATCAGAGCTGCAAAACGCAATTATTTTCTACCAAACTCAGTACTGATCAATCAGCTAAAAAGTTGTGGAAAAAACGTGATATTGGAGGTCATCAATGTTCACCTGAGAGCGTTGATATAGATGCTGATGACCTAAACCAGTTCTTTGTAAAAAATCCCTCTTCTTCTATCCATTCTTTTAATTTGCCCTCAGCATCTTTTGACGGTGTGTTTGTCTATTACATCCAATTCAACTGGATTGGACAATATCTCATCTCGTTTTGTTAAAATTATTTCTCCCGCTATTATTCACGTTGTTACACACATTTTTATATTAGTCTCTCTTCTATTTGCTCTGTACTGCAATGATATTTCCAATGCCATTTTATTTACACGCTGATGATCTGCAGCTATATCTTTGTTGTAGTCCTGACTTTATTGATGATTGCATTGCTCAATTAAATCAGGAGCTTGACAATACATATTTATGGTGCATTAATAACTGCCTGAAATTGAATGCCTCAACGTCCAACGCCATTGTATTTTGTCGTCATAATATTAATACAGATAGACTTCTTCTTCTATAGTGTTGAATAATAGTAGGCTAAATTTTGTGGACCAGGCTAGAAATTTGAACATTGTTCCTAACGGTAAGCTCGCATGCCGCGATCATGTAACGTATGTGTTGAGCAAAGTCTATAGTATCCTTCGAAGGTTGCAACTTTTTGCCTCATCATCTATATGAAAAATCCTATAAAAACCTATAAAAACAATAAAATAAATAGGAAAAATAAGCTAATCATGATGCTCTAAGATTTAGGTTGTCAAACCTTCATGCTAGGATTGGAATTTTTGAATGACTTCGTCAGGCCAAAGGAAATGAAAATAAAAAAGTTCTAGCAGAAACAAAATAGGTAATACACCAATTTTTTAATTTTGTTTAATATTTGTGATTGAAAATACATTAAACGATTGTCAAAAATTGTTTTTTAATACATCTAAATTTCGTACAAAAGAATAAAATAATGTTGGGCAGATTTTGAAAGAAAATACTCGTCCGTGCGGAGTACGTGTGGTGATCACTAATAAAAATTTTTGTAAAACTTAAGTATACTTTCTGCTTTTGACTACACAATTTAATTAACTAATAGAACTTCTATGAAACGTTTTTGTCTCTTCAATAATTATTACAGAATTATACCAAGAATAAATATGTATTTGATATTGACATATGGACTGAGCATGTTACTCAACCTGCATTAAGTTGAATGGCACCACTTTTATATTGGCTGTGTTTTTTTTGCACAAGATCCATGCAGATCTCAAGATCCGGATGTCACTTAGACACGTAATTGCAACAACAACACAAGATCATGATCTTTATACAGATCTTGGATCTGGATCTTTAAAGATCTGGAAATTAGTACTTACTCTCACATATATAGGCGCTTTTTATTGCTTAGATGTTGGTAAACTTGTTATCAAACTCAAAGAGAGGTTTGAAAAGTGAGTAAGGAATAAAAAAAACAAATAAAATTTACCCGTTTGAAACATTGCGTTAGTACCTGCAGCATATTAAACTAACGCCTTACAATTAGCAGCTGCCAACTTGACAATGACTATCGGTACTGCCAAAGTATAAAGCCAATTTTAATAAGATCCCTATCGTCTTATTGTCAACGATCTTGATCTTGCAACAAAACAACACAGCTATTGCTGACTCTTTTCTGATAAGCATTCTGTGTCTAGGATAAATGTCAATTTGACACAAGAGATACCGAACAACAAAAAGTGATAGAACTACAATCCCTCTCGTTTCTGATAAGTATTCTATGCCTTGGATAACTGGCCTCACATGAAATAGGAAATTGAGTACTCCATTTATTAGAAGTCGATGGTATTTGCGGGGCCTTGGATTGAGGTACCTCCCCGGGGGGCCTCTTTTATCCTTAAATCGCCACTGAACAGGGCAGATACGGCCCGCCTTATACGAATCTGTGTTAAAGGGGTCCCAAAGTGCAAATAATCACAAGTAAATTGAAGTTTTTGTCTTATTATGATAGAAAATAACTCGAATCTTATTTCATTTTAAAACAATAACAATAAAAACTGCAATTTTTTCATAACATGTGTAAAATAACTTAATAGCGTCGCATATGTGCATAAAATTGCGTTGTACGAATACTGTGAGTACTTAATGTATATTATTTTATTATAAGCTTGGTACGTAATTTAAAAGATAATCATGACACTTACCAAGTGGTCCATGCCAAAAATTATGAAACTTTTTGGGAAGTACCGGCAAAATGGCCTTATCAATGAACACAGTGGTCTTTGAGTAAACGGCGCCAAGCTTTCCACTCATTATGCTTTTTTAATTCTATTTTTCTTTTAGAAATGTGTTCACAATACAAATCAATAAAAAACGAACAAATTGTTTGCTATCAAAATTATACACATTATTGCATTAAAATTTCTTGGAACTAATATTTTTTCTTTGGATCAAATGTGACTTTGTGCGTGGTAACCTTAATACTACGGTCTACTGATAACATTGATATTTTCCAGAGAATAAAAATGTTGTCCCTGTGTTCATAATTAGCATACCTGCCTGCACACCATCCGAGATGGTATTAATTGGAGACAGACGGTGACTATACTACCGGTCAAACATGTTTTGTTCTTATTGCATTGTTTGCACACCTTCCACATGTTTACTTTTTGTGAAATAATATTGAATATTTTATTAATGTGATAGCCTACTTTCGAATTAAGTTTTTGTCCATATTTCTGTGAAATTGTTTATCAAATTCAGAACTGTCTCGTGATTTTGAAATGGCAGAAATATAATTTTCAGTTTATATGTAAATTGATATTATGTTGTTTGTGAACTCGCCTGTCTTTTGAAGTATTGATAATATTTTAATATGGTAGGTTCTTGGTTAACTCAATTTTGCCAACCTTAACCTTAGCAACGCAGGCTATTTATGGAATTTGCTATTATATATTTTTGCTTTAGTTTTAAAGTTCTAGAAAATATTAGCTCAAGAAGTTAGGGATTTTTGTTTTTCATTAGCAAAGCAAGTGAAAAAGCTATGCCTCTAGATAGTTTTATAGGGTTTCATCTCATTGATCTGGTTTTTCTGAAATGGTATTAATTCTATACTTGAGAGAAAAAATCCCTTACTATTGGTACGATTTCATTAGTTTAAGTCAATACTTTGAAAACAATAATTATCTCCTTCTTTGACAAGTACAAGATAATGAAAGTGACATCATTTATTTATGCACTTACTAATTTTAATGAAATGGCGCTCATATTATTAAGTTTTTTCTCTCTCCCATTTCAAAATTTTACCTCTGTAATAATTTTCTTGTATAGTTATTCAAGTAATAAGTGTAGAGGTAAGTTAGTTAAAGGCCACATAAAAGTTAGGAAAATGCTACTAATGTCGAAATTTTGTTTGAAAAAATAATATAAATGCACCGTTAAAAGAAAACTTTTTAAACTAAAGGGGATAGTCGAATATCTAAAGTATCTAGATCTAGAGTCTAGAATATTATTCTAAAGTGCTTTTCGACATTCGAAGTAGGTCGAAAGTTACAGCATTCTGAAGCCTTGGCCTTTCGAGCAGATACAAACTGTATTTAAAACTTTAAACACGTTTTTCTCGGAAGTACATTTTTGCGCTATTCATCGGATTTTCTTGATTTTTCGTCTAATTATAGACAATAATATTTTCTTCAATGTAGAGTAGGCGTTTTTTGATACATTTTTGTGATTCTTTGATTTCAATTATTTATATAGAAAAAAATCATACTAATTTCCAAAATGCCGCCATTTTGTTAAAACACGAAATTTTTCGGAATGGCTGTGTAGACAATATATATATATACATTTATTTTACATAATATTGAAAAGAGCGATAGAATATGCGGTTCAAAGACGAAACGTACAATTTGCATAAGTTTTGTCTGCCTGTCTGTTGGTGTGTATAAAGTTGCCGCAAAAACAGCTGGTATATTTTTAACGAAACTTGACTGTGTTAAATTCAAGGTCCCAGGAAATTGCTTCAACCGCTGGTACCCAGATATAGTGCCGCGCCCTGTGCAAGATTTGATCCCGCAGTCACCAGAGGAGAAAATCTGCAGAAGTGCGTTTCAGCCTACTCGGCCACCGGTCGGGTTGCCAAAAATTGTGGCTCACTTGCAACATTTGCCAGTTAAAATTTCTGAATCCCCTCTTTTCTAATTTCCCTCCGCCTAAGCTGTGCTGTCTGAATCATAGGGTTGTCCCCTGAGCTTAGGCAGTACTTAAAAGAAATATCGCCCCGAATTTAATCAATTTTTTAAGGCTGCAAAAATGTAATACTTACTTAAAGCAAAACCACGCTCAACGTTTCTATTTAAAAAATTGTTCGCCGATTTCTATTGCAATTACTGTTTTCAGTTGCTATATAGAGTAGAACTATTAATACTTGAGTACCCGAGTATCCAAGTACTCAATTAATCAAGTACTAGAAGATCCCAGTTTGGGTAAAGGAGTACTGAATACTTGGATACTTAAGTACTTAGGTGCTTATACTAAAAGAATTAAAAGCTCTGAGTATTCGACTGACTTGAGATTAAATGTGTTTGAGAAAATAAGTACATATAAAGAACATACACATTCTAATATAAATATTGTGGGCATGAGATATATAGATACATGTTTAGAAAATAGATAAGATTAAAACCAAGCAGAATGGTATCTACTTGTTCATAAACCATGAGAAAGAATTTCTAAAATTTCCGAAAATCAATATTGTAATATTGCTCAGAAACTCAAAATCTGTGGAAATGAACAAACAAAAGGAAATGGAAGAGGTGGACATTTTTAATATAACTCTGAGTCTTAGTAAATAAAATGTTCAATTCAAGTTCACAGAGCAATAAAACTCTATTGAAAGTAATCCTAATAAATTGTCCCACGTAAATTTTTGATGTATCGAGTCATAATGCTAATTTTTAGATCTATTTTTATCTATTCATCCCGAAAATTACTCAATCAATGTGACAGTCAGGCACGACCATCACCTTCTCCGTGCGACTATAATCAAGGGCCATTTCATTGTCGCACGCGTGAGGTTCGTAAGATGCTTGCGAGCCTTGATGTGCCAAAGGCCACTAAGCCTAATTGGAAGTGCTACGCCTCTTTCCTGACTAAACCTCTGAGGAAATTATTTCACTTATCTTGCTAAGGTCTCTAAGACAGCTATAAATGCTCAATTAATAAAATACCTCGAAACTATTCATCTAATTCGCGATCATTAATATAGCTTTCATGCCGGACGTACGACGGGTGGCTTGATGATGTTCTTTACCGAACACTGGCATCAATGTCTTCAAAATTTCGACGATTAGGGGATGGTTGGGTTCGATATCTTGGATAAACTTCCAGCATTTGGTCTCTTCTCACTTGGATTGATTGAAAGTTTCTTCTCTGACCGTTCCATCTGTGTTACTTTGGATAGTATCATCTCAAACTGTTATAACATCAATGCTGGTGTACTGCAAGTGTCTGTAGTGATCTCACTCTTTTCGTACTTTTCATTAATGACCTCTTATCTCTCCTTTCCAATCCAATTCACAGCTTTGCTGACGACAACACAAGATCATTGATTTCGCGTACTCATTGACTCTAGTGGTAATGCCACTGATAATAATCGAGCACACGTGATTAGATCGATTAACAACGGCATTGAGCGAATCCTCGCCTGTGGCGGAGCGAATTCCGTATTCCGTCGAGTTTAATGCATCCAAAACCCAAAGGTATTTGATCTCTCTCTAACGAACCCCAAATCCCCTACCATCACTCTCTATTAACGGGGTGAGCATTTCAAACTCACCTAGTTGGAATAATTGCTAGAATGGGATGATATGCCTTGGCTTTCTATAGCGATGCAAGAAATATTTCACCTCATTTGACCTAGCGCTCATTTACAAGACTCATATTAGACGTAGACTTGAATTTGGATAGAATCCGAAAGAAGGCTTTCGAGCTTATTGGCGACGAGACGATTATCTCTATGCTCTTTTATCGCTACTTTCATGGATGTTGTTCTAATGAAATCTCTAGCCTGATTCCTAGTAGATTAATTCTTGCGCGTGAGACCCGTGTACCGAACCTTTCGTTCTTCAGAGAGGATTGAACAGAACAGTGAAATTCCGTGAACCCTTCTCGAGCAGAACAATACGAATAGACTACAATCTTCTGTTTTTACCCCAGGACAACAGGCCGCAGCTGCTCAAGCTGAATGTGCACAGCCAGCTTTACTCGATATCCTAATTCCCTACCTCATTTTCCTACTTCCTACAGGAAGTAATGTTTTGTATTAATTAATAAGGCTTTTATTTTAATAAGAAACCTTTTTTGAATTTATCAATAAAAGAAGAATAGAAAAGAAATATTCCTCTAAGACCTACCGAAATAAAAAATTTAAAATTTTCGAAATTTTTGAAGAAATATGCTCAAAAATAAAAAATGTCTACAGCTATTCGAAATTTTGATAGGAAAGTTCTTTAAAAATTTTCTGAAAGTCTATGAGGGCAAAAAGTTTGGGATAATTTTTTAATTTTTTTTTAATTTAGCATAGCATTGTAATTAATTGATCGTAGCTGGTGCTTTCATATATTTTTTGCATGTAAAAGTTTTGCTTCTATCTTTTTTATAAAACGATGGAAATATCTTCTCCACCAGAGAGCTCCAAAAGCTTTCCTGAAGTTGACTTTCATTCCTTTGCTTCAGACGTCTACTGCTATAATACTATGTATTACTATAAATAGGATGTTTCATAATTTTTCCAAAAGTTTTAATAGGATGTGAGAATTAAAAGCTCTAATTGGCTGAAATTTCAATTTGTCGTGGACATCCTTATATTTTTTTCCTACGAAACACCTGTTGTATGTTAGCAAAAGTGAAATACCTTTTCAAATGGATTCAAAATGATCCGGTTAAGGTTAAAGCAAAAATCTAAAGTAGAACTTTTAACGTCGGAGGCTTATGCATCTATGTAGCATGCTGGGAAATCAACCACCAGTCTCCAGGGATGAGAAGTTCATGATCTGAAAATACCAGCAAGGATATGTGCAAATGCAATTAAGTCGAGCAACCCAGAATAGGTACGTAATGGAAGTTTTAATTAAACCTAGTGGGGGTCTCGTGCCATATGCATCTCCACTGAAATGAAAAAGCCAAATTAAGGACAAGCAGGACGAGGGAAAACCCACCACCATTCTCATCCAGACGAGATATGTCGGGAATTCAAAGTTACAAAATCTGTTCCCAGTCATAAAGTCACAAATCGAGATATTTTGTGAAAATTTCATCGTTTTCGTAGAAACGTGAGTGGGTTTAAGAAGGTTTCTTCTCAATGTTTGTGACGGGCTGGTGTTTCTCTTCTTGGTTTTGCATAGCTCATAAGGCTGTAAATGACTTGAGGATAAGAGCATTGGTCCCGAGTGCTTGCGTCGGCTCCCATGAAATCACACAGTGGAGCCATTCCAAGCGTAAATGTTATCGTTTTATTCATCTGCAGGAATTCTCTAATTTAGCGCCGCATTGTCCTCTCCCGTTTGGTTTTTTTGTTGTTGTTGAATAATTAGAAGGATCTTGATAAGAAATGCCAAGTCCACAAAATGAGCACCACGACCAAGGGAATGGACATACTCATCGGTCTAAGGACCTGGAATTTATCAAATTCCCCCAAATCATCCAGCGGATGCTGTGCGTTATGTGGATGCTATATAGGTATTTCGTAAATGCTGACATACTCTTTCCATAGCATTAGGGGCTTGATATCTCTTGAATTGTTGTTTTCCCATTTACTATAAACACGACCACAATTTTATGCTGAAACACGTTTCACTCACTGTTTGCAGTTCTCGTTAGCTTCAGTGCAGAGAGCCAGAAAAGGTTCAGAGGTGTGACAACGACAACATATCGCACGCATTAGCTAGATATGTAATGAAAGCTCACCAAAACAACTCACACATGGTATCCACTTCAATGAGCCATTTAATTTCGGGCAATTCTGTGGTTTGTTTACATCCCTGTTGACGAACTCCTATAATAGTGTGTTTGGTTCAGATAGTCTGCGATGTGACAACTTGGTTTACTTTGGATGACAAATTAGGTACACCAGAGAAAACGTGTCCTTCTCCAACATACAGTTTTCGGTTTACATATTATGCTGACTAGCGCAATAACCATTGCGTCCAGTCATTCATGAAGGAATACGACACTGTTTATTTCCAGACAGTTTACATGTATAAGCAAATAATAAAAATAACAATAAATCCAAGTTATCTTAAATGTTCCTCTACACACCAATGGAGCAAGCGAAAGGGCTTCTATCAGTGTTATTCTGCTCCATTATTCTAGAAATTGTTTAAGTTTTACGGATTTAAAATGGCAGAATCCGCCAAAGACCAACTTGGTTAGTAAACATGTGAATTTTAGTTTTGCACAAATCTCGGCACACCAATGTTATTTTGTAATTATCTTAACACCATTTTTGTGTGCGGATAATGTAAAAATCCGGCGAAAGAAAATGCCACAGCTGCAACAATAGGAGCCCTTGCAAAGGATATAGGGGTAACGAGCACTGAGTCATACTAAGTTGTTTAAAGTAGCAAAGAAAAAAAAGGGAGGGGGGGCGGAAAGAAGAATAAAAATTTTCTTTCCTGCAATCCGCCAAATTTTTGTAGAAAAATGTATTTTTATTTTTGTTCCCTGGTCACAGATAAGGCAGGTCGGTTTCTACTGCACCAGATGCAGTACCTCTGAATTTTTCTAGTTTAAAGTGCAAATTTTTTAGGATTTAAGTTGTATTTTCTAAAGTCTCTGCTGTAGAACAGTACATAAATAATTGTAATAAATTTCCATCTACGAAGATTTTCTAGGGTGCATGCTTTCAGCCAGGATACGGTGGATGTCCCGTAGACAGTTGCTAAATACATAGGCTACTCCATTTTTTAGGCAGTACAGAGTAATAAATCTCTTGAAGAGATTTATTCGATTCGCATCCTTCGTGCATACTTGCTAGAGATATTTTTTTTTGTAGTATCTGTAGACTAGTAGGGAGGAATTAACTTGGTACTGGATACGTTTTTATACCCTAGACGCAGGATATTATAGCTTTTAGCAAACGTTTATAACGCATGGAAATGTTCATGATACACAGAAATAAACTACATTGCCATTAATGGGAGAAGAAAAGAAATTGGTTAATAAATGTCCGTCTGTCTGTCTGTCCGCGAGTTATCTCAAGAACGCCTTACTTCTACGACTTCAAATTTGGTACAGTACAGAGATACTTTATTAAAAAGGAAAGATCAAGTTGGTAAATGGGCCAATTTGGACAACTTCTTTATAGGGTTGCCATATGAAACCTCCATGTCAAATAAAAAATCGATATTTTCCTTCTAAAACCAGAACGCTTCGAAGTAGATGGATAAAATTCGGCAGGCAAGTATTTTAGTAAAATCTAAATATTCTGGCAGAAAATTATCCAAATCGGCCAACTCCTTCAGAGGGCTGCCATATGAAAGTTTTATTTTTAAAGTCGGAAATGTAAATTTTTTTCAAAAGTTTTTGCTATCATCATGAAAATATTCATACATAGGTTTTCGAGGTCGCTGATTGTGAATCTAGTGTCGGATTTCGTAAATTCAAAATAGCGGACAAAATACGACCGCCAAGATTTCCAAAACGTCAATGGAATGTTGCCAAAATGATAGAGATATAGGTTTTCGGGGCTGATGATTACGAATTTAACCTGAACGCTTAAGAATTCAACATGGCAGTTCAAATATGGTGGTCGTAAATATTAATTTTTTCAAGAGTTTCTCCATCGTCATGAAAATAAGTCCATATGGGTTTTTGAAGGTCGCTGATTTTGAATCTGGAGTCAAGTTTTGAAGATTAAAAATGGCGGGTCCAATATGACGGACAGGGTTTACTGCAGGTCAACGGATTATTTACGAAATGGCAAATTAAAGCTAAATGGTGCGTCGACAGCTTGCGGATAGTCGGACTATCTGCAGATTTGAAGGTTAATTGCGAATATGCAAGAATAAGTAGCCGCTGACAATTATCTACAAACGCATTAATTTCTCTTCTTCCCTATACGTCTAGGGTATAACATAATTGGTCTAAGCCATTTATAGCTTCTTTCCTTGTTAGTTTTCCATATTATCGATATACATAGCAAATAAAAGTGGTCCTAAAATAGATCCCTGTGGGACACCCCGATTCAATTCTGTGAAATCGAAAAATCATCATCATCACTTGACGTCGATTAGCGAGATAATTTTTAATTAATAAAATTGCAATTGAGGAAAATGAAAAGCGAGCATTTAATTTCCTCAATAAAATTCCGTGATTTATTGAATCAAAAGCCTTGAAAAATTCAAGGAAAGTCAATACCATAGTCATATCTGAATCTGCCCCGCTCTGTATGTCTTTCAACAACCTCAGTAAGGTAGTCATGTTATTATGTCTCTTACGAAAACCATATTCTGACTCGACAAATTAAGTTATGTTTGTTCAAAGAGTCGTTTATTTGTTGGCAGATGAGCTTTTCTAGGAATTTGAAAACAAATGGAAGAATGAGTCTAAAATTAGAAAGCTGACATGCAGTAGACAGTTTCTTTGAAACTGGAAGCACCTTTGTAATTCCCCAGGTACTATCCCGATACTCTAGTAGATACTGACTGTAGTTAAGATGTGGTTAAAAATATCCATCAAGTCCAAACCCATGGCATCAGCTTTAATAGACCTGAAAGTACAAATAACATCATGTACACATCATTCACACAAAGTAAAACGAGTCAGTTACACTTTGCCATTTAATGCTAGAAACCAGGTTTTTGATATCACTCGGGTTTTTAGAGCAAAAAAAAACTACTGGTAGATACTATGTTGCCCATTATCAAAAGTTTTAAATTTTTACTAGTTTAGAAATGTTGCATTGATAGAAGCAAGGGGTAATCTGAAGGAGCTATGTGTTTGCTACAGGGTAGGTGAGATAGAAGTTTCCAATCGAATTCACTGGTGATTTGCTGCGTGATTTGTGAAGAATGAATCTGTGAGCTATTATGAGGTAGTACGATTTTTCGAATCAATATATCACCTTTATCACAGGGTGATACGGAAAGGTGCGTTCCAACATATTCTAATCGATCTTATGGGATGACCTGATGACCTCCTCTAAAATCACTCCTTCACAATTATTTTCTAAATTGAAATTTTTTGTCTTTTGGAAAGGGTTGCTCTTACTTAAAATTTTTTAAGTCCTGACCAGACCAGAGGTAGGGTATTAAAGTTATGAGCAAATGTTTGCAACGCATAAAAATATTCATTTTACACGGTAATAAACTACATTGCCAGTAATAGTCTTGCTGTGGGTCTGTCTGTCCATGCGTTATCTCAAGAACGCTTTTTAAACGCTCGTTACAACTTGAAGACTAAATATGAAAGTGGGCCAATTTGGACAACTCCTTTATAGGGCCGACACATGAAACCTTTAACCATATCAAGTAAAAATCGCTTTTTTCCTCTAAAATGAAAATGCTTCGAGGTAGATAGATAAAATTCCACATACCAATACTCTGGTAAAATTTAAAAATCCTGGTAAAAAATGAGCCAAGTCGGACGCATTGTCATATAAAAATTTTAATTTCTTGTTTATTAAATGAAGATCCATGTTTTCAGTGCTAACAAAAATTGGTATTTATTTTTGTGTTCCAAAAAATTGTTTCACATAAAAATATTTACAATATGTCTTTTTCACAAATGTCTGTATAACATATAAAGTACAGATAATGTAAAGGAGCGGCGGAATATCTCGAAAAGTAAAGGTCTCGGGGAAATGTTCTGTGGACGGAAGCTGAAACACAACAAAGGAAAAATTTGATAGTGACCTTCTGCTTGGTACAGGCTAAATTTTAATTTTTAATATTTTTAATGTAATATTCTATTTTTGATA
>QYTT01092800.1:0-14438 GCA_006980735.1 Dasypogon diadema
GAATTCATGTTAGATCTAAGTCAGGTGAATACCAATGAATTTAATAATAGTGTAAATCACAATATTATAGAAACTGAATATGTGCCAAAAAACAAAGCTGTAAGGAAAGAACAGTGGAAATGCAGTTGTTACTAAATGTATCAGTTTGAGTAATGCTGTGAATCCTAGCGTAGATAGCACAAAAAAGAAATACTTACCTCCGATTGTTCAGAGAGGGAGTCTCTCCACGAGCGGTACATCGACTTCAAATCCAAGGCCCATGGTCCTACTAAAACAAAAATCTATATGGCAAATAAAGATGATTTCGAAAATCTCATTCATAGTCTACAAAAGTATAAAACTAGCTTCTACCGTCATACACCAAAGGATGAAAAACTTATTCCTCTGCACTCTTATTTCTCTGAGGATGTTCACAAGGAATTCCAAAAGGTGTTCCCAGACATTAAGATTACTTCGGTATCGAGATTCAAAACAGTTAACTCAATAAAAATCTCGACTGGATCGCGTAACCCTTACCACCTAAATATGTTTAGAGTGATCTTAGAGCCTGGGCAAGAAATAGAGTTAATTATTAACACTAAATTATTTTTAAACCAATTAGTTGCGTAGGAAAGTCACTGTTATAAGGACCAGTGCAATGCCACAGGTGTCAACAATTGGGGCACCTGACCGTCAATTGCAGAAGAGCATTTTCCTGTGTCAAATGTGCACAAAACCACGGCCAGTGCTGGCGGCCTCGGATTGACTGACTCCAATGCCAGACATCAATTATGGGGAGGTCGTAAAGTTCACAGAGTTGGAAGTTTCATCGGCAAGTGAGTCGAGTATGCTGGAAACTTCGATTATAAAGTATTTTCGCCTTATCAGCAAACATTCCCTGGGAACGGGTCCATTATTGACTTTTATATCGTTAACGCGGCTGCTGAAAAAATTTTGGCATCAATCACCCTAGACTCAGATCACTACGGGGTAATAGGTAATACTAGAGGCGGAACTCAATGGATACGTTATTGAATTCTATGAACTGGTAATAAAATTCATATAAATATAGATTTATGGACTGGGAAAGCTTCAGGTGCAAGTTCGACGAAGAATTAAGCACTCTTTAAATTCACACATTTAGAAACCTGGAGAATGACGAAATAGACAACTACACTGAAGAATTAATTAAGCGAATAAGAAAAGCTAATCAGGAGCTAACGCTTAAGGAAATTAAACAAAGTACAAAGTACAGTGACATGCCCCCAAGATGTCAAGGACATACTAAGGCAAAAAAGACGGTTACAGAGGGCTTGGAAAAGACTGATCAACAAAACATGCAATGTTAACTCACCGGAATACAAAAGATTAACAGCACAGATTGAAATAAAAAACGCACTTCTGCAAGACAGAGTAAACTCTTACCTGTACAAAAAGTTTAGTACTCATCTGCAAAAAATAAGACTAGGGCCTGAATCATGTAAGGCGATAGGCGATTGTGACTTAGCGCTTCTTCCATTTTGATTTCATGTATGGCGATTGCGATTGATTTTGTCGCCAATAAGTGATCACTTTCAGGTGATAGCTAAGTTGGTGTGTGAAATTTCGTAGGAATGAATTATCAAATATTTTATTGGCCGTTGCAGTCAACGCAGAAACAGTTGTTTATAATGGATAAATTTATGGAATTAAATTCCTACATGGCTAAAGGTTTTTCGCCGAAGCAAGAGAAGGCACGAGACAGATTAGCAAAGTTATTGTTAGAATTAAAAGGAAAGTTATATTCAAACGGTCCTCCTGTTCGATCTATTTCAGAACGGAAACGAGTAAAGTTATACCTTTGAATATTATAACTGCAATATATTGTAGTAAGCATGTAATTGGTAATGACCTGCATCAATCAAAGCATCCGAACAAGGGGAGTCGCAGTCGTGATAGCAGAAGTGGTATCACCTGCGTGCAGGAAAATAATATGGGTATTCACGCTTTATTGTATTCAGTGTTGCAAATGTACAAGGTTGTAAATTTCAGTTTTTTATAGTTGTTTCCATAGAAACGGAAAATTTACACTAAATACTCAAATACGAGGCCGAATACACCGGAACGTGAATACCCTTAGTATTTTAAGTGGTAAAAAGTGTAAACCAATTATTGCAATGTAAGTAAATATTTTACTTATGTGTAAAAACTTTGTGATATTTTTGAAAAATTGGAAAGGTATTACACATACACATTGTTTAGGGCACGTCAACAATCAAACTGCCAGCAACTGAAAATATTGTTTGAGTTCATGGAAAAGCATGAGGACCTAGCCCGGTGTTTCATTCCGGAAAGTGAAAATGCTGGAGACAAAATTTCAAAACTTTGGGAAGAGCTTAAACGAAGGCTTAACGCGCACGACCCTCTAATGAGAACAATCACTTTAAGGTGATCACCTTGGGAAAGTCACCAAGGTGATAATCACTCATCAGTTTACATGAAGCCACCCCCGGACATAGAGTTTTTGAGGAAATAAACAGAATAACTGGCAGGAAAAGAGGGGAGACAGTAAAATACCGAAATATGCGAGGAATTTGCTGAATATTATGGTCAGCTTTATAAAAAAAAAGATGCCAAACCAGTGTCCACAACTGGTTAGTAATGTACAAGAAACTTTATGGAATTTTAACACCTATTATTATCTCGGTAGATAATCCTGCAGACCGACCCCAGATATTTCTAGAAAACTTTGTATGTCCAAGTAAAGTGGAAGGCTTATAGCTTCTGTTAACAATAAAAAATCCTTCAGTTTCGATGAAATTCCCCAATCAATGGCAAATGGAAAAATTATTTCCTGTTCCGAAAAACCAATGTAAAGCGTTAGCGTTAGCATCATAATCCTCAAATGTAAACATAAAAGTTCGTAATCCGATAAGAAGATATGTAAGATAAACACCAATATTTAAAGCAACTAAGTCGGTCATCAAAACAAGAAATTGAACGCAAGTAAAAGTATTAACCCAGAGTGAAAATGCAACGCAAGCAGATTGTACCATTCACGCATGGGCAATGACAATGCTTTCATTGTAAACAACAAACATTGCGGTCACTGACCTATGCACTAAATATTGTTGTTCATGGTAATTAGGGTAAGTGCTTAGGTTAGCGATTTATTGGAAGCCAAAATTTTGAATATATATCGGGGTAATTTGTTTAATAAATCGGAGAATTAATCCATCAGTGAACGGGTTTTATTCTTTCAAAGCGGCATTCTGCCATACCAAGTATAAAGAGG
Organism: Dasypogon diadema; assembly: GCA_006980735.1. Taxonomy (NCBI): domain Eukaryota; kingdom Metazoa; phylum Arthropoda; class Insecta; order Diptera; family Asilidae; genus Dasypogon; species Dasypogon diadema. Next base: position 3,254 of record QYTT01092800.1, read on the forward strand.
CACTAACTGCCCCCTTAATAATCAAAGCGGACTGGACTTATTCATTTTAGCCAACACCCAGATGCGGCAGCATTCTGCCATTTACGATATCTTTTCTCGAAAAATAGATTGAATTATCGTTCAATAAAAAAAAGCATAGTCTGTTAAAGAAATTAGGCCTCTTTCATTACTATCCAATTTAAGAAAAATCCTTGAAAAAGTACCTTCCGAAAAACTTGACCATTTCCTGGATACCCGACTACCAATTTGGGTTTAGAAAACCTAATTCAACTGTAGATGCGCTGACGGAAATACACTCGGGCGTAGAAAAATGTAGAAAACGAGAGAAAACTTTGCGTCTCAGTAGGGGGGAACAATTCAAGGGAAATTGAATTGAACACCCGCTTGTTGTTCCCCAAGGCTCTATAACCGGGCCAAAACTGTATAACTTCTACCTAGTGGATTTTCCACACGTCATGCATAATAGCAATTAACAATTGGAAGAATACTTGAGTTTTATGAGACTTGGGACATCAAAATCAGCACTGTCAAATCTGAACTAATTTGTATTTGTAATGCACTTGATAACGTAAGATAAAAAAAAATATAAGGTAGTTACGCAGAGTAAGATATTAAATGCCAAAGTGGGAGACGAATTCATAACGGTACAAGGAGAAATCAAATAGCTTGGGGTTGACTTTACTATACTATTGTTATGGTCAGTCAGGTCAGGGATGCGGTCGGTTTGGTCACCCTGTTCGAACACCCGGGACAACCACTGCTTCCAAATTGAAGGTGGGTGCACTCGAAACAGGCCGACACCATTCCAGTATGAAAATCCCGTGATGTCTCAAATGGGTGCTGTTCGGACCAAAAGTTGGCCGAAGCGGGAAGAAGCGAGTGATAGTGCACCGCGGAAAAAGTGTGAAGTGCAGCAAGCGGTTGTTCGAAGCATTGCCTTAGTGAAGCTTGGCACGATATTTTCAGGGCACGTACTGCCACTCTGTAGGACCCACTTATGGGGCCATCCCTTCACGACATACACCTTGTGCTTTCGATATCCGCGAAGTAGACGGAATTTAAAGAAGGGAAAAAAACAGACAACGAAAAGGAAATCAACCCTGCTCCGACCTTATCGCTTTTACTTAATTTGAGCTGAGACAAAGACAACACCCAACCAAAACTCTTGTTCAGAGCTTCTTCTGGTATGGAGAAAATTTTCTATAAAAGGAATTCTGGTTTTGACCGAGTTCATGGAAACGAATTCAGGTTTGTACCGAGTTCGATTAGAGTTCAGGTTTGCACCGAATTCTGAAGGTTGGGGGATTATTTGGTTTAACCCAATAAAAATTTATATTTGGTGCAATTATTTGGTATAACCCAATAATTATGGGAATATTAATTATTTGGTTTCTACCAATAATTACAATTTTTTAGTTAAATTTTTTTGTTCTTTTTCTCTTTCTCAGTTTTTCGTTTTTTTTCACATTTAGAGATTTTTTGATTAAAAATTTACATTTCTTCTTTTAATTTTTTCAGATTTCATTTTCATCATTTTTTTGTTTTCGAAGTGGAATTTAGTGCTATGTTCCCGCACTTCATGCCCTAGATAACAAAATACTTACCATGAAGCAGGTAATATTCATATTTCGCAAACCTTTCCTAAATTCCTTTATTCTCATCGCACAAATATATTTCATGATAATCACATATCCAATTTTCCTTACCCATCCATTTTTCGCATATTCATTGCCTTGTGCATTTTTACTTACCTCGACTCATTTTTCCCTTATCTCATATTTTCAACTTAACAGTTTTTCGCTTACCTATCATTTTTGCTACCATAAGCTTTGGCCTGGTTTTAGTTCCAGAAACGTGTAAAATTTAGAGTTCAGTTTACCGGCGTGAGGTGCACAACTAAAGTTTTAATATTAGTGCTCGTATTGTGAAATAGAGTGAAATTGTTAAAATAGTCGAGTGTTTAATTTGTAATTATCAGAACCCGAAATCCTAAAGTCCATAACAGGACAACTAATTTGGTGTCAGAAGTGGAATAATTACGGGTGAAAGAAACTAAACTGAAAATTACGCAGATTTGGTCTTTAGACTTTAGTGCGTGAGTGACTAAACATTAATACATTAATTATTTCACAACAATCGTCAGCCGAATTACTACTCTCATCATTCTTTCATCATTCTCTTCAACTTTCATCATTCTCTTCAAGGAAACAGGAACAACTAGAGCAAAGGAAGGAAGGAAGATGTACTCCAAAATACCTCAAACAATCCCGATCATTCTACTGTAAGTCAGTCTAATTTTATTCAACTTTTTATAAGGAAGCTTTATTTCCACAATTTATTTAAGTAAGCTAGTTAAGAAGTGAAATTAAGTAAGAGAAACAAAGATTCAGTGAAAAGTGAATGTTCTGAAAGTGAAATAATAATCCGATAGTTAATGAAACGTATTTACTTAAATCCTGTTTTAATTCAGATAGTTTATTAATTTATTTCGATTTATTTTGTGTTTTACCCGACGCATTCTCTTTTATTCAAACAAAATGTCGATTAAAGGTTTTAATACGGGACCTAGCAAGGAAGAACCTCTTTCAAACGTTACTGTAATCGAAAATGACGAAGATGATGATTCTACGTCGTCTGATTGCAGAAATCCGCTTCAAGTAGACTTAAATACATTGTTCAAATTTATTAAGCCTTTCGATGGTGACAGGGATAAACTTGTCCCATTCTTAAATAAGGTCGACTCCGCATTCAAAATCGCATACGCTAATAATATTTAAAAGATTACCTTAAAAGCATGTATTCTGACAAGAAGCATCACGGTCACCTACTAATGGAACTTCTTAATTGTAGACAGATGCTCAATGAATCAATTCCACAATTTATGTTTCGAATAGAAACTGCCCAAAAAAGGTTGCTTACCTCCACACAGCAAAATACCACGAATCTCTCAGAATTACCGGGTAGAAGAGCAGCTATGAATGAACTTGCACTACATACATTCATACTCAATGTAAAACCTGAGATAAGCCAAATGTTAAGAGCTAGGAATATAGAGTCTGTTAACGAAGCTTTTAACATCGCAATTGAGGAAGAAAAGGTTTTACTATTAATGAAAGATCAAACATCAAAACATAAAATCTGTAGCTTTTGCAAGAAACCTGGCCATTTAACCACAAATTGCTTTAAAAAGAGATCAAATTTTTCTCAATCATCCTCTCAAAATTCTCCTAATGCAAATCAGAAACCGGCCCCAAAAGTGAACTCTGTTTTCCAGACCACAAATGTCAAGTTCTGCAATTATTGTAAAAATCGTGGACATTTGATATCGGAATGTCGCAAAAGACAATTCAGAGCTTCTAACTCTCAAAATAACAATCCCTCAAGGAATAAAGAAAATTCGGGAAATGTGAAGAGTCTCGAAGTGTCCGCAGCTACACCTCGAGCACTCAGCATCGATTAATGTTATCCAATGAGAATACAATATTTATTAAATCTATGTGTAAAAATTCCAAGTCAAATAGTTTAACTTTTTTAATTGATAGTGGTGCAAATATTTGTATAGTTAAGGCCTCATCACTCACCCCTGAAACGATGTTTTTCAATGATGAAATCCTAACCTTGAAAGGAATCGACAACAATGAAAACCCTATTAAAACAGTAGGATATTCATATCTGAATTTAAATTTTAAAAATAAGAATATAAAATATAAATTTCATATCATTACGGAAAAATCAAATATTCCTCATGATGGAATATTCGGGAACGATTTTCTGAAGAACTATCGAGCTACTCTCGAATACGAGAAAAAGCAGCTTAGTATATTTAATGAACAGAATGACAAGATTTTGATACCATTTTTCTGTAATGAAAACAATGAGAGTTTCATTCTTCCTGCACGTTCAGAAACTCTCATTCAAATAAATATTTCCAATCCCGAAGTAAAGGTGTGGCGTCGGCAGTTTGGCTACGTCAGTCTGGTGCACCCGATTGACATTTGTGGGGTTTATTCGCTTTTCGAATAGAGAGCTACTTTGGCACGAGCATTTCAGTTTAGATTTCGTAGTTGGCGGTGATTTTGCATGTTTATGCCTCTTTTGTTTTTGAGTTAGAAAAAGTTTTAGTTCCAACGGATGCACATCGTTTTAAAGAGTTTTTTGTAATTACCTTACATCATTAATCTGAGGTCTTCGCGAATCAAGTTCAGCCATTTTATTCAATTCACCAGCGACAAGAAATTCTTATTATAACGTCTTATTGGAATTGAGAGCTTAATTGAAGTGTGGCAATAAAGATATTAGGATTGCATCACTTATTTTCTGGAATCACACGCTAATCCTGTATCCCATTTTGCAGCCCTTGGTACAGTCTCTTACGAATTACTGCAGCGCCGAAGAGGTGACCCGTTCACTGCTCCTCTGTCATTCAGGCGCGGAGAAGAGAATTCCCTTCATTGCTGAGGACGAATGGATGGATGAGGCAAGAGGTAGATCCAGCCAGGACCTCTACCTATTCTGTATGGCCATCAACAAAGTTAGTGGAAAACAGTTCTCTCCACAAAGGAAGGAAATTTGCCCGAAACGGAAATCTTAGAAGGCGTTTTTCTTAGCAGAGCCATCACAAAGGTTAATGATGAAAATAAGGCTCTAGCAACAATATTAAACACGAGAGAAAATAAGGTTCTCATAACTCAAACTAGTATTAATTTATTACCTATACCAGAAGAAAGTTACATTTTCTCTTCACATAATAGTTGTGAATTAAATAGAACCGAATTACTCAAATCAAAATTGCGAATAGATCATCTTAATGAAGAAGAAAAGGAAAGCATTCTGCGGATTTGTACGAAATTTGATAAAATTTTCTTCCTTGATGGAGATACTCTTTCATCCACAAATGCGATAAAGCACCGAATCAATGTTCAGAATTCTCCTCCAATTCATAGCAAAACGTACAGATATCCAGAATGTCACAAAGCTCAGGTTAACAGGCAAATTGATGAAATGCTAGAACAAAATATTATACGTCCTTCAAATTCTCCATGGTCGTCACCTCTATGGGTCGTCCCCAAGAAGTTAGATGCATCCGGTAGACGCAAATGGCGTATTGTAATAGACTATCGAAAACTCAATAACGTAACAGTAGGAGATTCATACCCTCTTCCGTGTGTTACTGATATATTAGATCAATTAGGACATTGCGTTTACTTTACCACCCTTGACCGTGCCTCAGGATTCCACCAAATTGAATTGGAGGAAGAAGATAAGACTAAAACGGCGTTTTCAACCCCAACTGGTCATTTCGAATATAATCGAATGCCTTTTGGATTAAAAAATGCTCCAGCCACATTCCAGAGGCTGATGAATACAATATTGACCGGTATTCAAGGATCAATGTGTTTTGTGTATTTAGACGATGTCGTGATCTACGCATCAAATCTCCAAGACCATGAAAAGAAACTTACTACTGTTTTCGAAAGACTCCAAACAAATAACCTCAAGCTACAGCCTGATAAGTGCGAATTCCTTAGGAAAGAGGTAGCGTATTTAGAGCATATTATATCCCGAGATGGATTAAAACCTAATCCAGAAAAGGTCAGAATCGTTAAAGATTTTCCGCGTCCCAATAATCAAAAGGATATTAAATCTTTTTTAGGACTCGTAGGTTACTACAGAAGATTTATCGAAAATTTCAGTAAAATCTCCAAGCCACTAACTTCTCTATTAAAGAAAGGGATAAATTTCGAACGGACATATAAACAAGAAGAAGCGTTCAACATTTTGAAGGAAAAATTAATAAATGAACCAATATTACAATATCCAGATTTCAATAAAGAATTCATCATTAGTACAGATGCTTCTAATTTTGCTATTGGTCACAAGGTGAACTTGGTAAGGATTTACCGATCGCATATGGTTCACGCACATTGAACAGGGCTGAATTGTTGGCAATAGTCTGGGCCGTTAATCATTCGTTATATGGACGAAAGTTTAAGATCGTTACCGATCACAGGCCTCTAACTTGGCTCTTTAACTGTAAAGACCCAGGTTCCCGTTTAGTACGATGGAGATTAAAGCTCGAGGAATATAATTACGAAATCGTGTATAAACAAGGAAAAGTTAATTCAAATGCCGATTGCTTATCTAGAATAAAAGCGGCTGATGTTAATAAAATTGTATCCAGTAGAGATACGTTCGAAGATTATGTAAAGTTTTACTATAACTCATTGTCGCCTAACATTTTTGATTACAATGAAGAAGATATGTCCATTATTAAGAGCAAAGATAATATAGCCTATATAACAAGCCTTGATTTGGGAAAAAACAATAAGTTTTGTCATGAGTTCCTTTCAATTTCCGATAATAAAGCACACTTAGAGAATTTTCCTCATGAAATCTATTTCAAATATGAAATCAAAGAATTTAAAAAGTCAGAAATACATATATCACTGCTTCGTTAAGTACAATTCTTGGGAAAACCCCCAATATAAAGATTTTTTTTATACGATTCTAAATCTCAAAGAAACCCTAGAAAGAGATAAAGTTGATAGCATCGCTTTTCCGAACTTTGAAGATCCTATAAATCAATTAAAATTCGACAAGGTTAAGAATATCCTCCAATTTATTTTTAGGAATTCAAAAATTAAGCTTACAATCTTTCATGGAAAAATTAAAACCCCTGATTCTAATGAATTATTATTTTAAAAGAATGCCATACTGATCCCCATTCCGGACATTGTGGTTTCCATAAAACTTATAACCGCATCAAGTTAAGCTATAATTGGCCAAGAATGAAAAAGGATATAAAAAGATATATTAAATCTTGTGAATCATGCCAAAGAAATAAGACCCTAAGGAAGAAATTCAAAGCACCCATGGAAATAACCTCAACGGCGGGTAAACCTTTCGAAAAACTATGTCTTGATGTAGTAGGTCTGTGGCGCCAGCCGCTTGGTCGCGTTCGGGTTGTGGATTTTGAGCAAATCCACTTTGGCGCGCGGTGATGACATGGAAGTGTAGTAGGCGGTCGTTTGCGTTTTTCGGTGCATTTTGTTTTTTTTTCATGTCAGATTTAGTTTTGTTAGAGAAGTCTTCAGTTCGACACGGAAAAGTTGCTTCACAATCCGAGACCGTTCTAAGCTTTCGATAAAGTTCCAAGTTCACTCTTCCGTCCACCAACGAATTAGAGTTTTGCAATTGTTCATTCATCCTCTGTGAACAGACGGCCGTGTTCATAAATAAATTTTGCAACTTAATTTCTTTTTAATTCTTGGTTCGAATTTCAACTGTAATTTCAAGAGTCCGAAGATTCTGCATTTTCCTGAGCTGCTGGTCGGACTGCAAGGACGTTGCATTTGGAGGAGACATCAGCTCGGTCTAGCCATGGCCACAGCATTGCAACAGGCGACCCATTTTATAGAGTGGCGTAACTAGTCGCGCCCTCATTCTGGTGACCCCGACGTGATCTACGACTGTTAGTTTTTCATCAGCTTTCCTCCTGCGCTATTGCTCGCCATCAAGCTGAGTCTGTCCCAAGCGGTTCGGTGTCCTTCCGCAGTCCTCAAGTCGCTGTTCGTCAGGTTTCCCAGTCCTCAAATCACTGAGCGCCAAGACTTCAAGTCGCTGTTCGTCCCGAGTTTCCAACTTTAAGTTGGAAAGTTTGTCAAGAGTTCCCACCTTCAAGTTGCTGTTTGTCAAGAGCTCCAGTCCATGGGTCCTGCAGCGTTATCGTCTTTTTAGATTCCTTTCATTGCTAGCGGTGGTGGATGGCATAGAGGTGAACTTGTTCTTGTTGAGTTGCTGATTCATTGTTGATGATTTGCATTTCTCGTTTATTTTTTAAGAGAAAATTAACGTAACCAGTTGCTAGTTGTTTTGAGGCATCTTTGAGCCTTTTCATTAATTGTTTCTTTTGATAAAAGTTTTGTTTATTGGTTAACTAATTTGATAACTTTACAACTAAATATTTGATTTATGATAACTTTTGTGCGTGAAACGTTTCACTTCTTTAGCGCAAGTTCTTTTCCGTGTCAGCTTCGTGGTGCAATTTTTGAGTGACGCATTTTGGTAATAAAATTATTGTGCCAGAGTTAATCTAATTTCTTCCCTGGTTTCACTCGTCGTTGTCATTGTCGATTGAGCGCGTTTTAGTTCGGAATGGCGAACCAGTCCAGTGAGTCGACTGGCGTTTCTTCACGTGATTCGGCGGCTCCTGGCGTTGGTCTGGCGGCTGGGGTTTCCTCTCCCTTGCCAGTCGGCACTGTTTCAGTTAAGGCAGTGCCTTTTTGGAGGCATCACCCCCGAGCCTGGTTCCTCCAGTTAGAGGCTCAATTCTCGTTAGCAGGTATTTCGCAGGATTCAACGAGGTTTTGTTATCTGTTGAGCTCTTTGGACGAGTCGCTATACAACGTTGTTAGTGACTTACTTGTCAATCCTCCGGAGCGAGATAAATATTTAATTTTTAAAAACGCTATTATTGAGAGATTGGGGGATAATGAGGATTCCAACTTAAAGCGATTATTGGGCGGCTTGCAATTAGGAAACCAGTCGCCTTCTCAACTGTTAAGGGAAATGCGTGCGTTGAATGGCGGCAAGCTCAATGACGAGCTTATTAAATCTCTTTGGCTTCAACAGCTACCCTCCAGTTCGCAGGCAATTTTGGCCTGCAGTTCAGGTCCACACGATGAGTTGGCTCGTTCTGCAGATAAGATTAATGAGGTTACTTTAAAGCCGCAGGTTTTTACGGTTTCGCAGGTTAAAAGTGATGAAAAGGTAGATCAGCTGTCCAAGCAGGTCGCTGAGCTGTCAAGGCAGGTTGAACGCCTTGCCAGACGTAGTTTTTCGGTTGGGGATTCAGCAGTGCGTTCCAGATCTAAGTCTCCTGTTGGTTTTCGAGTTAGGGGATCATCGGTTTCGCGGAAAATGTGCTGGTACCATCGCCAATTCGGTGGCAAGGCTGTAAGGTGCATTAAGCCCTGTGATTTCGTGAACCCATCGGCCGGGCTGTCGACAAATTAGTAGGTCCGTCTCCTTTGATGACGGGGGATGTGGACCTTAGTAATAGTCGTCTTTATATTTTTGATAAATCTGCGCGTTTGAAATACCTTGTTGACACCGGTTCAAATGTTTCCGTTCTTCCTCGTCCGCGCGGTTCTTCTCTCCCGGCAGATTCGCTTTGTTTGCTGGCAGCCAATTCATCTTCCATTAGGACGTTTGGCCGAAGACGTCTTTCTTTAGATCTTGGTTTACGTCGTATTTTTACATGGAGTTTTATTGTAGCGGAGGTCTCTAAGCCTATCTTGGGCGCTGATCTCCTTAAGCACTTTGGGTTATTGGTAGATGTGAAAAATAGAGTGCTGATCGATCCACTTACTTCTCTCCAGTCTCGAGCTGACACCCTCTCGAGAGCTGTAGCTGCCCTTTCGGTCTTTTTGGATCCCGGTTTGCATTTGGGAATTCCAGATCTTCTGAGGGAGTTTAAGCAGTTTACTGTGGATGATGGTTTCATCAAGCCGGTTAAACACTCGGTCACGCATCACATCATTACCCAGGGACCTCCCGTGGTAGCAAGAGTGCGGCGTCTCAGCGGTGAAAAGTTCGCTGCTGCCAAAAAGGAGTTTGAGTTCATGCTGCAGCAAGGAATTTTCGTCCTTCATGCAGTCCCTGGGCATCTCCCTTGCACCTTGTCAGAAAGAAGAATGGTGAATGGCGACCTTGTGGCGACTTTCGTGCGCTTAACGCTTGTACGATTCCTGACAAATACCCTATCCCTAATATTCAAGACTTTTCTCTTCATCTCCATGGGTGTAGTTGGTTTTCAACTGTTGATTTAGTCAAGGCCTATCACCAAATTCTTGTGGAACCCGACCATATTCCTAAAACCGCGATTTGCACTCCGTTCGGGTTGTTCGAGTTCACCCACATGACATTCGGTCTGTGCAATGCGGCGCAAACTTTTCAGAGATTTATCCATTCGGTGTTGCGAGACCTTCCATTCTGTTTCGTCTATTTGGACGACGTGCTCATAGCCTCTAAATCCGAGGCAGAACATCTGTCTCATCTTAGGCAACTTTTCACCAAATTTCTGGAGTTCGGTCTCTGTATTAACCTGGAGAAATGTGTTTTCTGTAAATCCGAAGTCAAGTTCCTTGGACACCTAGTCTCTTCTGAGGGTATTAGACCGTCGCCTGATCGTGTTCAGGCTATCAAGGATTTTAAGCGTCCTGACACAGTTAAAGGGTTAAGGCGTTTTTTAGGAATGGTTAACTTTTATAGGAAATATCTTCCAAATGCAGCTGATATCCAACGTAAGCTTTGTCCTTTTCTCTCCGGTGATAAGAGAGATGGCAAAAAGAAGATTCCTTGGACGGAGGAGTCTTTGCATGCCTTTGAGGAACTGAAGGCGCTTCTTTGCAGGGCTACGATGTTAGCCTTTCCTGTTTCTGGAGCTCCTCTGGCCTTGGAAGTGGATGCATCCTATTTCGCGATTGGGGCTGTTGTGCAGCAGCGGGTCGGTGATTCGTGGCAACCATTGAGCTTCTTCTCTGTCAAGCTTTCCAAGGCTCAGGTTAAGTTTAGTGCCTATGACCGTGAGTTACTTGCCATATATCATGGAATTAGATACTTTCGTTTTCTTTTGGAGGGAAGAAATTTTACCATTTTTACTGACCACAAGCCCCTAGTTTTCGCCTTTAAGCAAACGGCTGATAAGCCTTCTCCTCGCCAGCTCCGTCACTTAGATTTTATTGGTCAGTTCTCCACAGACATAAGACACATCTCGGGCAAGAATAATTGTGTAGCAGATTCCTTGTCTCGCGTGGAGGCATTAGAACTAATAGGAAATATCGATTGGGACGCTATTGCAGGTGCTCAGGTGCAGGATGATGAACTGGCGCGTCTCTCGCTAAATTCTTCTTTACAGTTTAGGAAAATTGTTTTCAATTCAACTGGTGGCGAAATTTTTTGCGACGTCTCGCAGGCGCGTATTAGGCCTTATATCCCTGCGTTCGTCTCTGGGCAAAGAGTTGTCTGGCCTGTCAACAAGCCAAAGTTTCTAGGCACGTCTCCGCTCCTTTGTCTGATTTTCCGCAGCAGACCGCTAAATTTGGTGTCATCCATTTGGACATCATAGGTCCTCTTCCCTTATCTAACGGGTTTAGATACTGCCTTACGGCCATCGATAGGTTTA
>QYTT01092813.1:13245-24793 GCA_006980735.1 Dasypogon diadema
TCAAAATCAAAATTTTGGGTTTTTTACCCTTTTTTCACATAAATACGCAAATTTCTCAAAAAAGCTGTAATTGACAAACACTTTTCTTACACAATTTGGAATCCTCATAAGTTTCCCTTCACTTTGATATATGACATATACAGGGGTGGCCAAGAAAAGTGCGTCTTCAATTTCAAAATTCATGAATTTTTTTCTTATAACGCATTCTTCTGTGGAGTCTGAAGTGTACAATTTTTATTTTCCCTTACTGCTAAATATTTTTTACGCCAGCTTTTTCTGCGAACACAATAAAGACAGTAATATAAAACACCGTGGCGGTAACATATTTTGGATAAAGGACAACATAAACAGAGAATTGTACCTACAAATATTAAAGATGTTGATGCTTCCCTATGCAGAGGACAATATGTTTTTATTATGGACTTTCCAGCAAGCACTCCGCGAAGTCACAACTTGTGACTAGGTGGTTCCAATGAAAAAATATTGCGGTTTCGCCTTAACTCTCTCAATCGCTAAATTTAAACCCAATAGAAAATCTGTGGAAGAAAAGTTATTGGTAGCCAATGCCTAACAATCCTACCATAATGCGATGGAGCGTTGTCTTGATGAAATATTTTGTTTCTGAAAGCCAATGATACTTCTTACAAGTAGTGTATGTAGGGTAGCCTCCTGAAAACCTTTCCATCTTGCAGGTTTTCTTGAAAATATTGAAATTTCCAGCAGAACATTATCCTAAATACTATAAGGTCTCAAATGAAAAGAAAAGATGAACTCTATGAGATAGTTCGACAAGAAGTGATGATTGTACGGCTTTGGGACAGGTTATCTCGAAAACGAAAAGAGGTAGATGGATACATGTGATATATCAAATTAAGGGGGAACTTATCAGGATTCCAAATTATGCCAGAAAAGTGCATGTTGAAGTTTTCTTTCGAGAAATTTGCCAAAGTTTTGACTTTTAAAATTCGTAACGAAGAGGAGTAGGAGGGTGAGTTGGCAGATTGGCATATGTTTACTAATACTAAATTATTATTTAGAATACAGATAAAGGTACAAATAAGCAGTTGCTTTTGAAAGTGAGGTAAGTCACATTTTTCAATTTTAGAAAAATTCGAAGTTTAAGCTGTTTAAAATAAATTTCTACTATGGTTGCAAAAATGCACTTACCCCACATTCAAAATCAACGGCTCAAATAAAAGGTAGAGAATAATAACAGCGGATTTGACTGTAATTCTATTCGCTATTTATTTATTTAAAAATTGTAAAATTTCTGTGTGGCAGTTATAACAAGGTACAGCAATACATTTCTGGCTTTAACCAGGCCTCTTTAAGATACTGTAATATTCTTAATTCAGTCTAAGCCCTAATGATGCCCTCGCAAGGCATCTGTGTAACAAAAAGAAGTATAATTTTTATGACTTTAAAATATGTCTAATACTAAAGGAACCAACCGTATGCACATAAATTGCTCCATGCTTATTATTCTTAGGCAAAGAAAAAAAAACATAGAATCAGGAACTTTTTGTCATATCTCAATAAAAGAGCTATAAATTTATGATATATTGCGCTCTATTAAATTCAATCAATTTTTTAAATATATAACTTTTATCGTTTGGCTATTAAAATGTTTATATTGAAATAAGGCGACAAAAGAGGTGTTAGAAGTAATTTCAAGTGAAATATGATACGGGTCCAAAACCTAAAAAATCAATAAAATACTAAAAAAAAATGTCAAATGATTTTGTTAAATATTTATTAATATTTAAAATTCTTCGTCGCGATAAAATAGTAAATGTGCTAAAGTCTTCTCTCTCACGACTACCATAAAAAAGGCAAATACAATTTTTATGGTCATAAAATAACGATAAAACAGCGAGATAAAAATATCAATTTGCTTATTCATTTATGTCAAAGCATCTGAAAGTGTCAAAAAATCTAATAAATAAGATATAATTTATGGAAAATTTGTTCCCACCTATTATTAATAATATCTAAATTACGTGTATATAAAAATCTTAGTGTTTCCGTCTTGCCAAACGTTTTATTACTGTACCAGTCTTGTTTCACTTCCCCCAAAAGGAATTTCAGTAATGGTTTCAGTTCTATTTTAATAGAATTACTACAAAATTTGTTATTGAAAATGTGCGATGAACTTGACATTTATCAAGAATAGAACTTCCGCTATATTTATGGGAAGAATTTTTGTAAGAATAATTTCAATAATAATTACCAATATGATTTGTTAACTTTAAAGTCTAGAAGAAAGAATTTTCATTGAACAGACCTTCACTCTATAAAACAAAACAAGATACCTGAGTATCTATGAGAATAATGTATCGATTATTATCATTACCTCTGCCTTACTGGATTACAATATTTAAATTTCTCCCTTAAGTGTGTGGAATTTACTGCGATTTCTTAAAAGAAAAAGTCAGCTTCATTTAGACGCTAAGCTCATCATCACAAAATCAAAAGAAGAAAAAAGAAAACAAAACAAAATACTTAACATATTCAAGTCTGAGGTTAGTGAACAGGAACAAACCATAGTCAAGAGACGAAGTGGTTTCATGACTTCAGATCGCAAAAAGAGAAGCGATCAGTTTACCTAAAGATCACGTAGCCAGAGGACCAAAGTTTAGAAGACCTGATCAGTTGTGATGGATATGAATATCCGTATAGGTGGTAGTATAGAGCATGTTATCTGTCTTCTGGGTACCCGGATCTTTGGTGGAACAAACGCGAAAAAGTCAACGAGGAAAAAAATAAGCGGCGCATTCGTAAACAGCAGCAGCCTGTGAGCGATCGAGCGATCTCCAGGTCTTGTTTCAAATCGGTAACGACGGCATATAGGCGACTGAGGCTGGCAATGTTTTATTTCAAATACTGCTGCAAGTAAATTAGTTTTGGCTCTTGAAAATTATACATTTCATTGTAATGGCAGCACTATATGAATGTAGAAAGCGCAGTCTGGAAATAAATATCACATGGTAACAGTGAATTATAAAATGAGTTGCCGGTGAATGACGAACTTAATTACGAACCATTGTCCAACTTCTTTGTCAGCATTTCGAAAAACAATGAAACAACTGACCTGAAACAGAGGAATTGTAATCGCAGTTTCATTTGATGATAACAACGTTGTTTTTATTCTTATTGAAATTTTACATAAGAGTTCAAAACTGAAGATAATCAGAATAATTAAAATGAAGAAAAAATAATATAAATAATAAATTTTAATTTAACCAACTTTTTTTTTATATGCTTATAAATTTTTATCAAATGATGCAACTGGGAAACCGGATTCTGGGTCACATTTTTGAATGTTTTATTTTTTACTGAATAGGGTAAATGCATTGGCAATATGACAGGTACCCGTAATCGGACACAGCTTAGACAAAGATGGGGAGGAGTAAAAGTGGAATGCCGGTTGTTATCAGAATGTCCGGTAACTTGTGCCTGTCCGCTAAATAGTTACTTACCCTATAATGCCCAGAAGAACTTCAAATGTTGCAGTTGCATAAAGTATCATAAGATTTAACTTCATGTATAGTTTTCTCGGCAAAGGTGAATTTCGAATTTATTATTACAAAAGAAAAGACAACAACAGTCTTCTTCCGGGTCTAACATCCAGAGAAAACTCGAATATAAATAATAGTTTGTTGTTGTTATTGAATCGTGTACATAAATAATAGAATGCTACAAAAATTATCATAAGTACGTATAAAACTTTAATATATAGGCTAAAAAATAATAGCTTGAACAAAGTCGTATAGGTATCAAAAGGTGTTCGTAATATAAGACGCTATAATAATTTCTACGAAGGCCTGTTTTTTAGGTTATCTTTCCTGTCAACAAACAATCATGTATTTTCAGGATTTTCCAAAATGATAATCTTGAGTATTCTAAGGCTTTTCATCCTAGACATGGATTCTGTTTGTTACCCAGTATATATATGTTCTTTTCGAATCTTAATAGTATCCTCACCGAAGGGAAAGTTCTGTCATTGTTGGATGTTTTTCGTTTTCGCAGGTTGAAGTTTAGTAAAAATTTTAAAGAGTTACCAAGAGTTACCATTACGTTATATTGTTTTTATCTTATCTCAGTTATTATGTTTCTAGTATTTTCGCATGGTATGGCGGACAGTATAAATTCGATATTCGCCGCGAATAACGTTGTAAGGGCTAGAAAACTTTTGCTTTTTGTGGAATAATAGTAGCATTAATTTAAATTACACCATTAACAATACAGTCTAATGAAATGCTAAAATATAATCTTGATGATATGATTTAAATTAATCCTGCTATTACTGCACAAAATGCGAAAGTTTTCGAAAATTCAATTGAAAGCTTTCCTGCACTTACAACGTTATTCGTGGCGCACATTCAAATATTCAACTTTTTCTGAAATCACATGTACCTATCTACGTTTCGAATTTTTTTCGTGTATGATGTAAGGTATTTCAGAAATTGAATATGGTTTTTTAATAATTTGGCTTAGTATATTACAGATTCCTGTCTTCAGACCTAAATTCATGGTATATCGATCGAAGCGATAGGTTTATTGCTTAATATCTCTGTTTTATTTCTTGGAAACATATAACAATGTCTACTATTGTAGTATAAATGTTGTGATATTGCCTTCGACATTTCGATCCGGATTTCAACCCAATAGAAAACCTTTGGGGAATATTGGCACGGAACGTATGTACACCAATGTTAAACAATACCTTAACAAGTACGAGCTCAAAAACAGGTGCAACGAAGGCACGCCGTATGTCTCAAACCGCTTCCTGTTCACACATAACCAAGAGGCACAGATTCATATAGATAGAAAAATGTTATCATCGGTGGTATATTCTGCGGTTGTTGCTGCTGCAAACATTATAATTTCGGGAAAAAGCAAAATAAATAGAAGCAGTCGATCAATGATTTTTACATAAGGTGTTGGAACATTATTGGCAGAAGTTAAAATGGATGGTGGTTTGTTTCAGAAATTTTATAAAGATATCAACAATAAATAGCGGTTACAGAGAACTATAACTCTTAAAAATAAAGTTGATTCTACAGGACAATGTGCGCGATACCAGAAACACTCTCTCTGTGTTTTGTTTATTAGTTAAAAATTAAACTTTTTCAATTCCAGCCTATGAACTTTTATACCTTTAAAAAACAAATGGAAAATATATTTAAAGTAATACAACGTCTACATTTCCAATTTATTTTCCATTATTAAAATTGTTTAATATTCTGTAACATTTTATCATATTTTAGTTACCTTTTTTCAAGTTACATTTGTCGTCGCATTTTATTTATAAACGGACCGGCGTCTATGAAGTACGACAAAAAATCACATATAAAAAGAAGTCAGTAAAGCTCAAAATAACATCGGACTTTATTGAGTGAAGCAAAAAACAAGATATTTATAAATTCAGTAAATGCATGATTTAAAACACGGCAATCTTGAATAGGCATTTGCGTAACAGCAAGAGGTGTAAACTAATGTCTCAACTACAAAATGCAGAAACACAACGCATATATTTTACAAGAGTATCATCAATAAACCCAGATCAAGTTGAAATAAACCCAACTTTAAAAAAAATATTTATAAAGTAAGGATTGACGTCAATATAACTTTGATCAAGATGGTGAAATAGAAAAAAAGTAGAAAAAGCAACGTTAGACGTTCAGGTGCCAAGCCCCAGAGATTAAGATAATACACGGAATTAACTTTTTTACGATAAACTTCTCAAAACCAATTTTAAACTATTATTTCACAGCAAGAAACTTCTTTATCATAAATTTAATTACTTAAAAATTAATTCTAATTAGGTAAATCTATTGGATTTAAAAATAAAAACGAGCAATTAATTTCTTAATGAGTTACAAATGAAAAGAAGTAATAAAAGATGTTCGAATAGGTAGCTACTTTTGATTTAGTCTTGTTTTTGTCCTAGACTAAATGTGACAATAGGCTTACGTTCTGAAACGTTAGATATTTCCTCGCCTTTTGTATTACTGAAAGCTGCAAATCACGTTTCCTTAGGGGAACTACTTATGAGCTAAAAATAGTGATTAGATTTCTTTTTTAACAAATCGAAGCAACCGGTTAGTTACCAGAAAGAAATCTGCCTGAAGCCCTACTCTCATCTTTGCTTTGTTAGCAAGAAATCGCAGAGTACGTCAGAGATTTTTTTTATTAAATTCCATTTATTACATTAACTCAATGATGAAATTTACAAGATTATTGCATCTCCATTTCGTTACTAAAATTTCTCACGTGTGTCTTCAAGAAAGTTTTCAGATTTCTTAACATAGAATTTAGGTTATACACATCTTAGGATGAGTCGTAAGTTTAAGGATGTCCTGTTCAATTAAATTTTTTTAAAGAAAAAAAATTAAAATATTGGATAAATATAGAATCTCTTGGCTAGTAAGCAGAAGTACGTAAAGAATCCAAATTGTCACAATGAAATAATAATATTCACCAAATTAAGCAAATTTTATAATAGAATGCCTTTCAGAAATAATTGGAGTTCGTTTTCTTTTATCACATTTATTGGAAAAAGGCTTTAGCGCAAGAGCCATAAATTTACGTCATAGAAAGGTTTTTAAGGCTTTGCCTAAACTCAGAGGAAAATCCCATAATGGCCACAGCACAGCTTAAGCATTTTTGTTTTAGGAAAGAGGAGATTGCGAAATTTTAACCTAATTTAATATTAAATATGTACATGAATTTTGGCTTTATAAAATACCACAAAATCAACTAGTCTCCACAGTACTGTGTATCTGACTGTACGAAATGCACGATTTTTATTCAAAACTTATAAACTTCTTTATTAACTGGAATATAACTATTGAGCACTTATATTTTTAATATCCGCTTATAAGCAGATTAATTTCCTGTCCTTATTGTATAATAAACCATCGTATCTGATAAAATCAATGCTACAAGTCCACCACTTGACGTGTAATTTTATCCAACGAAAAACGTAGAAAAGCAATATTGAAAAATCCAGCTGACAAAAGTGAAAAGATCGCAATACTTTTAAAATACATTGTTTGCCAAGGCGTTTGCGTTTTTTGCCCATATCACTCATAGCAGCATTCGTGTCAGCAGCATTCCTTTGTGGTTCTGTCGCAACTACTACCTACTTGCAGAAATGATCGTAGTCACAATAGTGAATTAAGTAGAAAAAAATCTGTAAACAATTCAGCTTGTCAATAAAGGTAAATTAATTGCTAGAATGAGAGGTAGGAAGTTCATTAACATTTTCTTTTATGCGCAGCAGTGACATTTCTCTTAAATTTTACTGTTGCAGCAGTGTAGCTTTGCCTCTTATGAAAAGTTATATTTGCTTGAGTTTTTATGATAATATTAAACAATGTTTAACTTAGTATCAATAAGCAAATTTAAATATTTCCTAGAAAAGTCAATAGATAATTCTAATTCTATGTAACTCCCAGTAATTTTATTTTCTGAGACGTCAGAATGCTTGCAAAATTTATCCGGAGCCAGCCTCAGGACTGCAAGCGTAAGGCACTCGCAAATTCATAATATTATCATCCATCTATCTTGTTTAGATATTCAGAAAATGACAGAAAGACTCATGGCGAGTAACCACATCAACAAATAGCTAGCCATATTCAGACAATTCTTAAAAAGGAATCGACAAGCAATCTCTGTAATTATAGACCAATAGTAATCACTTCGGTCCTGACTAAGATTTTTGAAACAGTTGAGCCGTTGATTTTGAAAGTGTAAGTCACATTTGTCAATTTTAGTAAAAATCGAAGTATAAGGGTAATTTAAGCTGCTTAAAATAAATTTCTATTATGGTTGCAAAAGTGGACTTACCCCTTCATATCTCGAAAGCCTTTGATAGGGTCTGACACTCTGCTCTTTTAGCCAAACTTCTAACGTTTATTCTGGACTAATCCCTTCTTACTTGGACTAGACGTTTTTCTTTCCTAGCCATTACATCTGTGTTACTTTGGACAGTATTACTTCAAACTTTTATAACATCAATGTTAATGTGTCGCAAGGTTCTGTACTATTTCCCATTCTTTTCCTATTTTTTATTTTTGACCTCTTATCTTTTATTTCCCGTCCAAATCATAGCCTT
The DNA here is from genome assembly GCA_006980735.1 of Dasypogon diadema. Lineage (NCBI taxonomy): Eukaryota > Metazoa > Arthropoda > Insecta > Diptera > Asilidae > Dasypogon > Dasypogon diadema. The sequence continues at coordinate 21,368 of QYTT01092813.1, forward strand.
GAGGACGACAGCACAAGAGTCGTTGTCTCGAGGTAATACCACTGGTAATAATCGAGCACGCATAATTGGATGAGCAAATCGCATCGAGTTTAATGCATCCAAAACCGGAAGCTGACTGATTTCTCTCAAGCGAATCTCAAATACCCCATTTGCATATTTGGGTAGAGCCAAGACATACTGCATTCCCCGCTTTGGATGAAGTCCAAAAGAAGGCTCTAAAATCAATTCTCTGGGGCAAATGGCGCAATGTTACATGCCTTACGATCCTTTAATGGATATTTTTTCAACGTAATCTCTGGCTTAAACAATCTTTATTCGTAACACCCTTGCATTGAGCCATCTTAACCCTTTTGGCCTTGAGAACAAAGTGTACCAGAAATGAATGAAATTCCGTGAGTGCTTCTATCTGAGTAATTATTGAGTTTTTGGACCTGTTTTGACCATTTTTCGTCATTCGAACCACCTAATAAATATAGGCCTTAGATAGTTGTCATAAGCAATTGTAATAATACTGAAGTACATTTCGCACTTTAATAATAGCCATTTTAACATGCAAAACTGGTTATTATTGACGTTTATTTGGCGCCTCAGCACGCTCGGCCACCATCGATTTTGATTTATTTGCTTCGGATTTTGTTTCGGTTAGGCCTAGTTTTCATTGGGTTGCGGATGTCTTTGAAATGGTTGCATTTGATGTGTAAATGCTATAGTATACATCGGATAATTTATTTAACATCCCCACAAAAAATCATCACAATCCTTGAAATTAAAAATGACTCCCCTGTTTCAAGCTGGCGCTTCTCATGTCAAGAATTGAATCATTTCTGAAATTATTGCTACATGTTTAAATATTCTGTTAGCATCTTAACTTTCCGCAAAAATTCATAAATCACTTTCGCCAACGAGCAAATAGCAAAGTATCCTATTATACCGTGTTCGTTTTTTTTTTAAAGAAGCTCACCAAGGTCAATGCAGGTGACAACAATTGTTAACTGCGCAGAGATCACGATGGGTCATTGATTTTGCCGTGATATACTGTCGTCGCCTGAGAAAGATACTAAAAACCTTCGTAATCACTAAACATAACTGCTTTATAGGGGAGGCTTCTCCATCTCTATTCTGTTCACTAATCGATTACCATAAATAAGTTGCCTGTGACTGTGACATTCATCTGAGTTCGAATGTCGCGTATAATTTAACCACCTGAGAGACCACCTGTCCTTGTTTAAATGCTAAAAGAACTTCTTTCTCCATAAACTACGCAGATTAGATCACCTCTTTTTGGGAAGAGACGCTGATCTCTTCAAGACGCCTTAGAGCTTAGAGCCTGTCAAAAGTTTCGTGAACCACTTTAATCCGATTTTTGACTAATTTGAATTCTGTCGTCACAACTTAACGCCGATTATCGTTAGAATAAATTAAATTAGTGCAAGAGGAAAATATCAACGGCATCTAGGCAATATTTGGTGGCACAGCACGTCGTCATAATCTTAAAATAGTTTCGGCTGGCCTAATGCGGAACGCTCTAAACTTGTTCCCAATAACTAGACTCCGATCTAAGGTGTCTGTCACCCACGCGATTTTTGTGCAGCAGCAGGTGGTGCAGACACGGTGATTTTCGAAACCTTAACAATTGCCAGTAATTTCGCTAATGGCTTGGGATTTCGGCAAGTCAGCTTATATTGGCAAGTTCGCATAATTGGCGACAAGTTGGTGCCTTTTGCCCTTTGGCACACTAAGCAAAAAAGTTATTTTGATTGCTCGCTAAAGTACGACCGTACTTTGAAGTTGTCCTTCGGTTTTTATGTGGGCTCGACATTTTAACCAGTCCAAATTGACCAGATTGAGGATTACGTACATATCTATGTATCTCCAAGTGCATAGGTGTGCTTATTCCAATCAGATAAGAACTGAAATCCACTTCACACGGAATTTATCCGGTTAACCTATTTACACGAAAAACCGGAACAAATCTTTCTTCCTCGTCGTCGAAATCGAGCTAAATACTACCCGAACGAATTGCCATTAACCCAAGCTCAGGTGTAGCAATAACTGTGCTGCAAGCCCATGTGAAGAAAGATTTTGAACATACCGCTGGCAGTGTAAATCGCATTTCCCCCGGAATACGGAGTCGGACGTAGGTAAGCATTTCACTCGAAACTTTTACTCAACTTGTCGGCCACCAGCAAGTTCATTGAACATGGTGGGCACGGAGTGGCCAGATATGCCTAAATCCAACCTTCTACCTGGAAATACCGCGCCATTGCAGATAGAAACGATGACCGTGTTCTGCTTGAGCCGAGAAAATATGGTTAGGCCTGAGCCGGATATAAACAAAACGCAACTCTCAACGAATTTAGTAATCACGGTCATCGGGCTTATGCAGCCGTGATCTAAAGAAAACGGAACTATAGTGACAGGTATGTTTGCACTCTTACCACAGAGCAATGAAATCAACCTCTGAGATTTGGGTCTTTTAGAGTGTGGTATGTTCGCCTATCTGAAGAGTATGTCTGCAGCTTGCATCAACTAAATCTTATTATAGTCTTTTGCTTATTATTCCTCATTAGCATAGTAATTTGTGTGTGGAGATACTCTTCACTATTAAACCACTCATTACTGCTACAGTAATGCAAAAGCAATCAGTATGAAGGAGGTAAACAGCCTCCAGTTCTTACATTTTAATGCAGAAGGCGGAGGTGATAATTATTACGTGTACATAATCAAGGAAAACTTGGATTATAGTGCAAAGACGTCAGTCACATAAATATCTTTAAAGAAAATTAAGTTATAAATTAAATTTCTATAGTTTCTGTCTGCAGTATATTGTTACGCCTTTCATGATTTTTTGATTATTTTTCCCTGAACTAGCTCAATACTTTACACGAAATAGAATATCTTCAGAAACTTGTTAAACGAAAGTTCCGTGCAAAATGGGTGCAGAGAGCTCAAGAGTCCTTTAGTTACATTTTATATTAATTTCATTTAAGTGCAACTTAACAGTGTTATATACTGAGTGTTCATTTTTGAACGAACTAACCTTATTATCTTTGTATGGAGATATATTTTAGGAAATCGAAATCAACCACCCACCCAACACTAAAGCTATTCCCCAAAAATCTTTAATGGATCATGGGTTTTGAAGGGTTTTTCATTCCCTACATTTTGCTGTCTCCCTTTTTTTAATTTAAGTGTTTGCTTCCGAGTAACGCTAGCTTCAGCAAAATTGAGGGTACTCATTTTGAAAGAAACATCCAATTTTTCTTGATTACTGATTATTTAATTGAGCCATTACTTTTTACGTAAAAATTGGTCCCGCTCAATCATACTGTTGACATGTCTCGATTTCCCCAAATGTTCTTCCTACCGAGATAATGATAGGTTTTTTTTTGTTTTTGGATACTTTTTTCACTTAACACCCTGTAA
>QYTT01092813.1:24843-54958 GCA_006980735.1 Dasypogon diadema
AGCTGTTTACTTTCCCTTGATAGTCACACTCAGTTCTTCAGTTTTAGAAGACGAGTGAACGACTGACCGGTATTATAGGGCAATTGTGACCCAGGTCATTTGAGTCACTGCACTGATTCGGTCAAAATGACCGAATCGTTCGTGATCGACACATCACTATACTATTAACTACAGTCTACTAATATTACTAACTACAATAGTATATATATAATAATACTAACTACAATATACTACTAGTACTAACTACAAGCTACCCCACTACCCCACTACCAACTATCTACTTTCGTTATTAACTTAAATTTAATACCACCAACTACAATTTACTACTACTAACTACAATCTACTACTACTAACTATGAACTATTATATGAAAAACAAACTAAGTACTAAAAAAATCCCACAAAATACTATACGAGAAAATAACTGTTCTTCAAACAATATTACTTCTCTTAATTAAATATTCTAAATTAAATAAAGTGGCATAACCCATACATGCAATAAAAATTAAATTAATAATCGCTCAAGATATTTTCCGTCAGACACAATTCAGTGCTTCCTAAAGAATAAAACAAGTCAATCAACAGCAAGCTGAAAGCAAAAATCTCCCGGGCGCATTAATATCTTACATCACTCATACTCATGCCCACGCGCAGTCTGTAGTTTTCCAATCACACAAATTGTGGTTAAAATTGTCATATAGCACATATGGAAATACATAGCAGTTTGCACACAATGATATAAGCATGTGTATAGAACTTCTGCGATGGCCATCAATGCATGCGGTATGGTTAAAGAGACCGGGGGTATACGCTTAGAAACTTTTCGCAGGTTTTCCACACACAATGCTTTCGCTATAAACTCTATACATAATGATATAGCTTAAAAACTTAAAAGTAAATTAAGCTTCACTGAATCTAAGAAGCAAACCCAGTTTAATAAATAGATAGAATAAGCCAAAACGGTACAGAGAGAGCCATCTAACATCGAAATTGAACACCGTGCATGCTTTCACTATAAACTTCTATACACAATGGTGCAACTTAACAGTGTTATATACTGAGTGTTCATTTCTGAACTAACTAGCCTTATTATCTTTGTATGGAGATATATTTTAGGAAATCGGCGGGACACATCAAACATATTGTTGAAAAGGAAGAATTTCTACGTAAAATGTAACGAGCCCCTTTCAACCACCCACCCAACACTAAAGCTATTCCCCAAAAATCTTTAATGGATCATGGGTTTTGAAGGGTTTTTCATTCCCTATATTTTACTGTCTCCCTTTTTTTAATTTAAGTGTTTGCTTCCGAGTAACGCTAGCTTCAACAAAATTGAGGGTACTCATTTTGAAAGAAACATCCAATTTTTCTTGATTACTGATTATTTAATTGAGCCATTGCTTTTTACGTAAAAATTGGTCCCGCTCAATCATACTGTTGACATGTCTCGATTTCCCCAAATGTTCTTCCTACCGAGATAATGATAGGTTTTTTTTTGTTTTTGGATACTTTTTTCACTTAACACCCTGTAAAATTCTGAACTTTTAATGTACACCTTATTGCAGTGAAATCTGATGGAAAACCACTGAGTCCCTAACCACTTCCCTTCTTTCCGATTACGGGTTGCAAAATCAAATTTAAAAAATTGCCATTGGTACATTTAGCATTTTTTTTTCAAATTCGAATAAAAGTGTTGAATTCTTCGAAACTTAAGCTTTAATTTGATACCACATAAATAACTATCTAAATGCAACCGCTGATAAGCCGCTTTATCATCTTAAATTTCCCTACAATATAGGATAATTCCCATATCCCCAATTCCCGACTGCCCAAAAATCACGCCTGAAAATAAGAGGATCCTCAATGTAATATTTTTCCACAAAACATCATTCGGCTTTCATCACCTTTCCGATCCAGTCCTTGCAGCATGGATGGAAAACTTCCATATTGGAGAATCCCTCCAGCAGAACATTTAATCGCTCCAAATTTAGTGGCTATCTCTGTAATGCTTGTACACCACGCGTAATTTGTTCGACAATTCTATCCCTCCCTGTAATCATTACTGAATTAGTTCTGGAATCAATTCCGGTAAGGTGGATGTACTTAACTAACTAGATTCCAGGCTCAATTACATTTAAGCTACTAAATTCGTTACCCAGAATTGGATCTCGATCTCGAAAGAGAAATGCATAATTTGGTCTAATTAATAAGACACTCTTTTGCATTACTTTTGATATAATGTAATGCAGGTGGTAATGGCTTGTACAACAAATTATACGGGTAGTATCTTTCAGTGTTTTTTCTTTTAAAACTGTGAAATATTCGAAAAATAGGTGGGTTCGAAATGCGTCCGAGTGCCTCGTATACTCTTCTACAGCATGAGTTTCAACTCCACTTCGGTACCCTTACACCATAACTATATATTATTATATTCTTTCGTAGTAAAATGAGCCATTTTTAAGTTATATATTGCTTTGATTTTTCTAAGCGCCATGACGCTACGGCTTCCATTCGTTAAAGCCATTTGTAAAGTTTGTGAAACGAGATTTTCGAAATTGAGAGCTCATGTTACTCATCACCACGGATAAGCTTAGTTAAGCAAACAGCTGTAATTTCGATCTTATTCCAAAGAAATATAATTCAATGAGGACTAATATTAAAATCTGCAAAAGTTAAGGAATTAAAATATTTAGGACGTTTACTTATGGGATACTTATTGATGGAACTAATGAATGATCTTCAATCTCCAAAACATTGAAGAATGCTAGAATGTAAAGTGAAGAAGACCTGCTTCCCAAAAATATCACGATTTGGCTTTAATCAATTCTACTAAGAACAAATAACTGATGGCTTACAATGCAAAATTATTGAATTTGAAGTATCTACATACATACGACCACATATCAGAATGCAAAGGTTCACATTTTGACTCGAATTCTAGTCCACATAAACTATGCATCTGATTGATCTCATGTGGTGACAAGGTGTTAATAGCAGTGTTAAATCAAAATTGGCACAAAAATTACCTGAAATTTTTGCTGTAGGCTACATGGTTACATTCTATGCATATTTTTGCATCATTAGCTTACAAAATGCTGCAAGCAGAATTGAACATATTGCCAAAGACATGAGCCATTTATTTTGAAAGTGGTGTTACACTTCTCATAATTTCGAGACATTTAAGGAACTGAGCTTCACCGATTTAAAATAATTAAATCCTATAAATTACGAAAATTCTGAAAACTTTAATGTTCATAGAAAGGGACGCAAAATAAGGTCCGGCTTCGGAACGGTTTATCACGAAACCGAAAGGAGGTAGGTGGATACATGTGCTGTATCCAATTAAAGAGAAACTTAGGAGGATTCCAAATTATGCAAGAAAAGTGCATGTTAATTGCAGCTTTTTCGAGAAAAATACGTATTTATGTGAAAAAGGATAAAAAAAAATCCCAGAAATTTTTTTTCGACAATTCGTAATTCTTAAACGATGAGGAGTAGGAGAGTGAGTGGACACTCATTTAAAAACCAATAGTGTTCTCCACAATGTGGCACTAGACTCGTGCATATAGTAGAAATTGTAGAAGGCTATTGCTATTTACTAATTATTATTAAAGGTTCTCACAAACAAGTAACAAAGTTCTCTTTCATAATCAAAATTATTTCGTCAATAATTGTACTGCCAACGTTTCAATTATAGTTGAAGTGCTCCTGTTTTCACAGAAGGACTACTGCAATTAATCAATTAAAAAAATCGGTTCACAAAAGCCATAGGTAAATGATTTTTAATATAATTTAAATACAAAAGATGTCCTTATATATTTTAATCCTAATGCGATATAACCAAATCCTAATCTAGTCCGATATTTCTTGTGAATTTTGCAAATACCTATACTAGCCTTATAAAAAAAATAATAGCCTTGTCTTAATTAATAACACATACAATTTATAGCAGGGCAAGCGCAAGTGTCAACACCTACATATCCAATCAGACAAGGCAACATGCCATAGAGTGTACTAACAATCTATCATACTTTGTTAGAAGTACATAATTACTAATCTTCGAGCCGACTTGAAACATTGTCTAGTTGGCATGTAAAAAAATGTATTTTCTTAACTATTTCCTCCTTACCTTAAATGCATTATCGGAGGTTATTGCACGCCCAGTCAAAATATTATTTCATATCTTTTAAAGCAACTTTTAGAGACTGTTTTATTTTGTAATGGGAGCTTTATTGTTGCCCCAATTTTCTAAAAGCGGGCTGTACTTTGCTTTTACATGGACTATATAAAAAACTTAATTCAATTAAATTGAATGACTTTTACTCGAATCTTGTACAAAAGAAAACAAATAAAAAAACACAACAAAAGATTTGTATTGGACTCTTAAAACGCCAACGACTATGGGAATTTTTCTTTGAGCCAGACAAAATATGCCAAGCAATAATTTATTGAGTCACCCTGTCGACTGAGAATAAGGAAAGGTCAAGTCAATTGTTTTCAGTTTGCGGTTGGGAAGTTTTGCGGTCGGATGAAAATTAAAACATTTGACAATTATACCGATTAGATGTAATCAAAAATATACACAATGCAGGAACTTTTTCTGAATGATTCCTGTGACATCCATTAGTCAGCTTGTTTGTTTGCTTTGGCTTAAAAGGGAGCTGATATTGATAATTAAATGTAATAAGTACAAATTCCTTATTACTACTACTTTCGGTCAGGGATCGCAGCAAAGAGTTTACCTTTATTTTGAAAAGGTTTCTCTGGATACCTTAATACTTTTTATTTTAGAAATAAAAAAGGACCAATTCTCAAAAGCAGCCAAGATGTTAGCGCGACCTCGGAGCTACCCTAGGAAAGGGGTCCCGAAGGATTCTAGGTTAACCCAGGTGCTATAAGGGCAGGATGAGTCCAGAGGCACGACGGAGGGGTTATGGCGAGCAGTACCCTTGTCAGCTAGACTTCGCAGAGAATGAGTGTATGTGTGTGTGTGTGTGGGGGGGGGGAGGTCCATATGAACAATACCGTCGCCTCCTCTATTCCCCTATGACAGAGAAAAAATCGTGCGCATGGGGAAAAACGGAGAAAGTGAAGAGGGAATGGAAAAAAGAAACCTGCTAAAATAGAAAAACGAAAAAATTAACAAAATATAAATAAAAAGGGTGGAAGGATAGGATAAAAAAAAAAGGGAAAGGAAAGAGGGTGATAAACGGAAATAAAATAAATATAAATAAAGGAAATGAAAAGGGGAGCCGGTGGCTAGCAGGTCCGCGACCCCTACATGCGGCGTTAGGAGGAATATAGTGGAGTTTAGTGACGCAATTTTCTACCTGAAAAGATCTCTTGTTTTGACCAGAGATTTCACGGTTATAAAATTTTCGTGGGATTATTGAAATCCCCTTCCTGGTTTGTTGGTTTTATTGCAGCCAATTTTTAACACTTTTCGATGGTTTTGCCGAGTTTTTTTGTCAATTCAATGCACATTCTAGAATTAATAAAAAAAAAAATATGTAAAACAAAAACTTTTAAAAATGAGAAAACAGCCCTAACGATTGCCGTGTAGGCAGGTGTGTGGACGAGCGTGAATCTCCTGTCCAGCGTTTGGCTAGTTTAGAAACTTGTGCTCTAGGAAATGAAATGGTAAAGAGGAGCATTTCTAGGGATTGATTTACACTTCTAATCTCAAAACTTTACTTCAAAGATTATGAAAGCTCACATATATCACCAAAGGACTACTAAATCTCCGAAGGCATGTTCTGTCAAGCGTACATTTCCGCCAGCGAGGAGTGAGAGCACATTCCAGTCAATATATGAAAGCATTGTCCAGTTTTAAGGGCAACTCTACTCTTAAGCAAAATAATCCCACTAAAAATATTTTTGGGATTATAGATCTCAAGATATTCAGGACAACTGGATATCTTTCCCGCATTGAGAATTGATCACTATTTTATTCAACCCACAAAAGTGAGAGTAGTATACATTATGTGTCTTGAAAAGTGAAACGGAATCGCTAATATAAACTTCGCCATTTCTTCTATAACGTTTACCTCCCAGGTTCTATTTTCAAACAATTACATTAAAAAATTCGAAATATAAGGTTTTCTTGATGTTACATAACATAAAACAACATAAATAATAATACGATCCATTGTTATTCATGGAAATTCTTAAATATTCAGTTTTGGCAGTTTTTTTAATGCAATTGTTTATTTTTCGGTCTCCAGCTAAACATGATCAACATTTCTAATAACCATCGTTTAAGTTTATCTGAAAATCCCGTTACGGTTTTAAATTATGTCTTCATATTTCTATTTTCAAAACTATAGTCAACAACTCTGAATTGCTCTTCGGAAACTACATAAATTTTCCAAAATTCCCAGACGACATCACAAATTTCCCATAAAAACCGTCATCAAACATCACACACACAATTATACATAATTCGCACACGAAGTTTACTTACCTGTAGTTGTGTCGCTATTTCTCCTTCATCACTGTCAGAAATCACTTGAATTGAAACACAGTCACCCTGAACACTGTTTTCAACAGAATTTGGCACATTTACTGATTTTAAGCCAAATATTGCACAAATTTTATCTTTGTGGACATTCACTATACGCAAATACTTCTTTCTAATCGGTATATTTATTGTAAATTCACTACAATCTCCACTCACTCTTGTTTCTTCCATTTTTAACACTTTAGTGGAACATTGCGTTACTGTAGCATCATTACTTAATGACACCTCATGGTAAATAAAGCTACATGTTTAATTTAACGTTCAAAACATATTTATGGCAGGTATATCACATATTTACAACTTCTTCACAGAGGAAAACAAAACTCCTCAACCACGGACAGATGACTTCAGCCATATTGGAATTTGTTTTGATGGATTCTGTATGTTGGAATATGTAAATTGGGCAAGAAGTAAGAATCTAGTGTAAATAGTAAAATTTTAAATATTTTCCATTGTTTTTAATTATTTACGAGAACAATTTATCACAAGAGAATAAATCATAAATATTTCAAAAAATTTCAATCGTTTTTAATTAATTGCAATAAAAGTAGTTAATAAAGTGGATTCATTCGAGTAGGGCCAAATGGGGAAGTACATGTTAAGCCAAACTGGTACACGGCCTAAGCATCCCGTCGACAGCGAACGAACTAAAGCAACTTGAAACAGAAGACGTGTCTGATATTCAGGGCGAGGTGTTGAAGGAAGTTGGAAATAGCTCTGCTGTGGGAAGTGGGAACCCGGGATCTGCAAAGGTGAGATCAGTGTTTCACTATCTAGAAGCAAAGGAGGGAACCAGGACCAGAACCAGAACACGTGTTATACCGAGAGATGGGATGCAGGCGGTTTTACTGCCGAACTTCAAAGTGGTGAGTTCTGCAAGTGGTACTTCCGCGGCTTCTTGTGTGTACCTTATGATTCTCCAAATGGAGTTGCAAGCGCAAATTTGGTCAATTGGTATCATGTAAAATAACACAATACAGTGTGAGGTAGCACGGATGATAACCCCAGAGCAGAAGCTCTATTTTAATTCCTCGTTGGAAGAAACTTCAATCCAGAAGAAGGGTGAAGACTTGTAAGGATTCCTTAGAACACGGAAGTGGCAAAGTTCACCGAACTGTTGGAGTGGAGAGAAATCTGAAGGAAGGTCAAGTTGAAAAGATCATAAGAAGTACAGAGTCATGGCTGGAGGCGAAGAGGAGGATGGCTGTCACAAGTCGCCTCATGGGTAGTGTGGAACAGATAACCTACAAAAAATACTTCAAACAAAATACCGGCCAATTCCCTAAAAACGAAGAAAATTAAAAACAACACCGCCATAGGTTATTTCCTACTCTTTTTATTTAACTTTTCAATTCGTGCATCAACAACCGTTCTGGGTCTTTTTGGTGGCTTAACTAAAATATCCTTATCCATAGGTTCGATAACTTGACCCATTTTAGTAACGACCGATGGTCGAGTTAACATTCTGAACGCTGTTTCTGGAACAAAATCTGGACCAATTGGTGCTCTAATGCTAGCTTCGTAATCCTTAACACTAGTGAACGGGAATGGCAAATCCGACACCAGATGCTGTTTTAATTTCTTCTTCTCATTCTCATTAATATAAACCTTTTCCTTGTTGTCGTCTCGCCTTTTTTCTTCTTTTGGAAATTTTAAAACAAAACGTCTCCTGCGTTTTTCAGCCGATAAACCACAACCTGCCCATGATCCCCAACCTGGAAGTCGCAAATCTATTTCTTCTGTAGAGTTCTTTTTTCTTTCATCTTCTCGTTCCTTTTCGAAATCAGCATCAAAGTCATCGTCTTCGTAAACTTTAGCGAGTGTAAGCTGTTTGTCTACTTCAACGTCATTGTCGTCACATTCATCGAGGAATTCGCCAGTATTCACAGCCTCAGTAAGATCAGTTTGAAAAGTCTTGGCCTTGATGGATGCAACATTTGCTGGATCGATGTACTCGGTGTGTTTATCTGGCACATTTTCAACAGGGTTATTTGCAATCGTTTGTAGCTTTATTTTATTATTCTCCTCATTTTCAAGAGTTGCATTTGCAGGTGTCTCTAAAAGTTCTTCATCGAATTCCGGCCTTGATGATTGCTGTTTAAATGACAGATCTAAATAGTCTCTTTCTCTTCGTTCGGATTTATTATAACGTCCACCTCTTTCCTTGGATTTCATTTCTCCCTTGAGTTTTTTCAGCTTTTCGGCAACTTTTTCTTTTACCGCATCTTCGGCTTCATCAAAAATATCGTCAATACCTTTTGCTTTCACGTTTGTCTTGCGATCTGGAAGGAGCGAGTTCTCGGCTGGACTAGTTGGGCTTGTATGACAATCTTCAACCAGCCATCCTGATTCAATTTCCACTTTTACTTTTTTTAGTTTTGTTTTTCTCCCAATCTTGCTTTTCTTCAATTCCGGTGGAGCCTTGTCAGAATGTTTCGCATCAAATTTCTTTTTGGGTTCTACCAAAATGCTATCACTCTCCAGCTCTCCACTTTGGTTACTTGAACGGCTCCTATCATCGTTTAATTCTGTTGTAATAACATTCTCAGTAGATCTGTTCTTCTCTTTTTCGCTTTCAGCGTTATTACGTTCCAACCAATATTTACGGTAATTACCTACAAATTCCTCTACTTCATTTTTTTTACTACTCCAAACATTAAAAGGATCGAAGTCTTCAGTGCCATTTCCATTTGCTGTAAGTTCCTTTTTCTCTTCAAGCTCATCTCCACTTTCATATTCTTCCTCCTCTTTCAGTTTTGATGTTAACTCCTTACTGATAGCTACTTGCTCCGCTAAATCCTTTCTTACATCTCTGTCGTATTTGGCGCGAATTTGCAGATTTTTTGCCCACGTCCCGGTATTTTTATGCCTCAGACTAGCACGCTCTAAAATGCGATTCTTTTCCAACTTCTCCAATTTTTCTAAAGCTAGTTCAGGGTTCTCGGCCTGTAAGAGCTCGAACTCTTTGATTTGCTCTTTTAGTTTCTGCCGCTTTAGCAGTTTATGGTATTTTTTAGATTTAATTTTATTTTGATATCTGGCTTTTGCAGACTTTTGGGACTGTTTTATTTTGAGATAAGCCAGTTCCCGTTTGCGTTCAAGTAATTTTTCCTTGCTCAGCACCTCAGACACTTGCTTTTCTTCCGATTCATTTTCCTCTGCAGTCTTGGACTGTGCTTGTACAGCCTCAAGGGCACGTCTTAAAGCGCCCTTTATTTTAATTTCGGGAGGCTTCTTATTCTCTGTGAGGTCCACATGGATTTCCTCATAGTCTAAGGGAAATACCTGAAAAAAATAGCAGTGAAAATTGGGAATGCAAACCATTTAACAATTTAAGGGGGCAATAGAATTCTTCAACTTTATCTCAATGCTTGAGCCGTTAACGCCATTGTTTTAAATCTTCTATCCCGTTATAAGAGCTGTTGCTCCGGCATGTGAAATGCGCCGTTGCCTTAAAAATTATATAAATAAGAATAAGAATTTCTTCCCTTTTTAATTTAATATTCCAAGTTCCACGGGATTAGATTCATGCTATCTTTTGCGGATCCAAAATTGACTGGTGCGGAACACTGCGCTGTGGAGTCTGGGATCATCAACGAAGAAAATCACTTCTTTTACGGAACAATGTAGGCGGAAGAGCGAAAAAAGGTATCTAAAGCATGTCGGTCGCCATTTTTGGTTAAGTGGAATTAAAGGGACTTTTACGTATAAATAAGAACTTTGTGTATTGTTGTTGAACTTGGATCAAGGAGTGGTAAAGTACGTTTGTGGAGCGCCGTTTTGAATTTTAGAAAACTGTTTCGACTGGAAGGACAACCCTCTGGCTGACAGTGGAAATGCTGGGCCATTATCCTGGAGGATTTCTCCTAGAACAGCACTTGTGCCGATTTTGGATCAATAAAATACCGAGTCCAAACCACAACAATTGTAATAAAACGTTTGAAGTTCTTATATCAAACGCAATTATTGGTAATAAAGTAAATATTATTGTATAAAACAAAAAACGAAAAGTCCACTTTACCTGTTGCTCAGCGACACGATTCTTGGTAACGACAGCTTCCCATTTCGCCAAATCCTTCTTTAATTTTTCATATCCAACTGTTCGTTGTATCCGTTCGGCCACCGGCTTTTCAAGTGGTTTTGGGAGTACTTTTTTATGCCTCTTCGTATTTTTCAATTCTCTTCCAATTGCCAAATGTTTGCTAGTTTTGTTCAAAACCTTAACCAAGTCATTGACGAAAATTGCAGACTCTGGTGCCTTTCCAATCGACTCTGATGCACCTTTTACCAAATGAAATTCATCTTGAGCCAGAACAGGTTCACTTCTTGTTGGTTTTTTAATAAATTGAGTCTTCCCAATCCGACTTACAGCCGCTAAAAGTTTCTTATGGGCTTTGGGATTCACCTCATCGTCTGATGATGCCCTGGTATCATCTTCATTGTCTGTCATTGTAATTTAGTGAATAAAGCGTACTGATGTATTTTACACTAAATATTCTTTGCTATTCTTCTACAAAGTAGTAAAAATTCCAAGTAATATCCAATGCCAATGACAGCTAAAAGTGACAGTTTACAAGCACGTGTATTAGAATTTACATTTCTGAGTTTTCAATAGATTCGTAGTTTATAAATTAAACCACAGATGGCAGTCAAATAGATTAGGTTTTAGAATACAGACTCTCAAATAAAAATTTGAAATATTTTCCCATATAGAAGATGAACTTGAAAATATTGAAGGCAGCCAAGAACATAGTACATAGGCATCGGCGCAATTTGCTAAATTTCTAGATGCTTTAATTACATGCCTGACTTGAAATAAAGTAATTTGCGACACGTCGCATGCTTGAAATTTTGTTAAAAATGTGACCTCTGTTCTAGGTAGGTAAACTTAAGTCTTGCCTCACTTCGCACCAATACTCAAATCCTCAGATCCGAAAAAGATACAAACACGTCACAAAATGGTTTAATCAATTTCAAGTCATCAACTTTTTAGTTTTCATGCAAATTTCGATAGGAGTGGGAATTTCAGTGTTATATTTATTTGGCGTTGAGTGCGCCAAGGAGGAGTATAGCATATAGCCATATTTCTAAATGGCTATTGGCTTTTGGCTTAGCTGCCAGCTGGCTGCTACCATGGTCCCCTCTGTCCCTGCGATTTTTGTGATTTTATGCCGCTAGTTGCGGTTTGTGTTGTGTCGTCACCCTGTGTGCGTTGTGTGGTGGTAGTTCGAGACGGTCTGATTTTCCTTCGGTGCTGATTGCTGAAGAAGCGGTTCAGAAAAATAATTAAAAGGTGAGGTTTTATTAATTATAATTAGATAAGTTGTTTCATTTGGGAATTGGTAAAGCGCAAAGTAAAACTTTGGCGCTAAGTGCGTGCGGTAGTCTTTCATTGTTTAACGATAATTCCGCAGTTTATTTGACGCACGTGTTTCACTCGAAACTTTTTTAATTGGCATTTCTGGTGCGTATTTCCTAATCAAGGCTTTGCAGTGTTGCTGAGAATTAATGGGATTACGACGGAGGTGGACTTGAGTTAGGATTATTGATGTTTCCCGATTTTCCAATTAGCGATCATGGAGGAATCTGCGACTTTAGGCGTCAATCTGCGGTGATTGGTCAGCCAGGAATGGAATGTCTGGTGGTTTTTTGCTCATCTGTTCGCCAAATTACAACGGTGCTAGAGACATGTGCACGTTTCATGCAGAAAATAATTTTGATGAGGTTTTCTCCGTGCTGTATTTATTTAATGTGCTCGGATAGGGTTTGCTTTGTTCCAGGCATCTCGAGGAAATTACAATAGAAATAGATCAATGTTCTCTGGTTGCTGGTAGAACAGAAAAGCTTCACGAGAATTGCGACTCATTAAAGAAGAAACGGAGCAGTATGTGTAGCCGGCGAACTAATAATTTCTTGGCTTGGAACAATTACGAAATGTGAACCGTGGGTCAGAAAAATGCGATAAATAAAAATGAAGTAAGAAAACTTTTTTGTTTGCCCAAGCGCTAGGCCTATTTTACAAGATTACTTGCTTTTATGGATCTTCGAATTTTGAAGAGCCTGTTGGAAATGTTATTAATGCACTGGGGGAAGTAATTAAGATCGGCGAAATTTCTCTTTGAATTTAGAATTTTTAAATATGTAATGAGGTAAATGTAACCCTAATCTATCTCAAGAAAATCCATTCTTTCTGCAAGACTGCTCAATTATGCAACAGTTTTGGATGATTAATGAAAACGACAAGTATGAGATGTGGCGGCGGAGGATGATTTGGTCGATTTCTTTCCGTACAAGTTTTATTTTTTATTACTGAATGTAAATGAAACCCAGAAAGTGGCGCGATATTAGGGTAGGATTCGGCTTAGTACTACCCTTTTAACCCGTCAGAAACTATATTTTTACGATATTCTCGTAATTTTTCGCAATATTACAGTATGAGTCACTCACTACTGAGATGTACGGGGTATTGTCCGTGCAGTGCACTGGAATCTCTGCTTGTTCCGAGAATTAAGGCTGCAAGCCACGCGGTAGCGTGGTACACGATTTGATTTCAATTAGAGCTTCGTGGAATTGTGGATGCAAATTGGCAGTAGTATCAGAGCAATAGGAAATAATATGTTTAATTTTTTTCCTTCATTCCAAACTACAGCAGATTCTATAAAAATTAATACTATGTGGTTTGCACTTTTTTTTTTTTTTTTTACCTAAAGAACTGGTCGAATAGACCCTCATATTTTTTATTTGAGAATCAGTTGATATTGAAATGTTGCTTCACCGCAATGTGTAACTAGTGATCTTCTTCGGTGGCAGCTGAATTACCTCTGCAGGGTTCGTTAAGCGTCTTTCCCAGATGACAGCCTTAATTTATATAAGACGTGGCTTCACATTCACAGAGCACATGCTCTTCCAGCATAATCGGCACTGGCCGTTCTCAACAAGAGACATTTTCAAATAAAAAAAGCTAGTGATGGTCTTTAGCGGGGATGATATCAAGACAGAATGATATGTACCAGGTGAACACGTGCTGAGGACTGAATGGATCATGAATTTAATAAAAAAAAATATCATACCGCTAACGTAGCAATCTCGAGGCACAGGACACACCTCGTTGTATAGGAGCCTTGCCCCTCTATCGTCACTTGTGACGATTATCGTGGGGACAATACAAGACAAAAAAAAACTGCAACACAAAAGTACTAGGAAAAGCGTACGAATGAAAGTGAAGAGGCAAAGCGGGCGAAATTTGATGAACGTCGCGAAAGCTTAACCAGTTAACTGTTTATGTCAAAGATATTCGTCATGAAAAATTGTAAAATTTTGTGTTATGACGAATATATTCGTCATGCGTCTTCAATAGTGACCATTGACAGTTAATTTTACAATTTTAGTTAACTGCCAATGGTCACTACTGAAGACGCATGACGAATATATTCGTCATAACACAAAATGATTAAATGAAAAAACGCTTGAACAACGTGAAGCATGCTTGCAATTTATGCGTAATTATATTTCACAAATAAGAGTTGAAGAAACACCAAAAGTTCGTGATATTCGATTGCAACAGGATCGTCAACGTCTACAAATTCTATCGTACCTATGAAATCTGCAGAAAACGATGCTATCCAAATGAGATTTACACAGTCCGATTCAATGAATTTGCACAGTCATATCCACCACCTGAATTGTAAAGTAAACAATCATTACAGTTACAGTCATTACAGTGAAGGATGTCACACTAATCGGACTATACGACTTAAGGTGGGCAGCTAAGCGCTCTTCTCCTTTAGGTATAAACACCAAATTTGCCTCTTTCTAAACCCCGGGGATATATACCCAAGGGCATGGCCGGCTCTAGAAAGTCTAACCATTCGCCATTAGTTCTACTTATGTTTTGATTTCCACTTCTACAGTTGTCAGTTTTAAAAGGCGAGCTAAAATAGAGGTAGCCATTTAAATACTTATTCTGTTCTCGATTTTGTTATTGAGATGATCATAGCTTACCTATGTAATGTTTAGATAAACAGTGCAAAAAAGAGTTGGTAAATTAAAAAAAAAATATATATATATATATTAGTACACGCCTTAAAAATTAGTTTTTTTTAATTGAAAAATACCGGACATTTATACTTCCGATATTGCTTCACTTTGTTCACCGGACAGAGAGTTTCTTTTTACAAATGTTGAAAATTATTCTGATCAGCAATCACCGAAAGCAAATTATTCTCTACTTTTTAGTGCAATTTGGTATTAAAAGAAAACCATTGTTCAGTGATGTCAAATATAGTGCAACATAGAAAAGTAATTTTTACCGGATTTCTAGCATTATTCAATATGTAAAGCCATACATACACAGATGGTGTCTTGCTATTGGGTTCAGTGTTCGAATTCTAATCGATTTGTTTTCAGTAGTTAACATGAAATCGGTCGTTGTGAGTAGAGCCCTAATTATGGCCCCAAATGAACTTCGCCATATTTTGAAGATAAACTATTGGAGAGTGCCAGGCTTCTATTGATAAAAGGAATGGAACTAACAAATATATTTTGTTTTTCTTCTCATCCCAACTTCCCTGTCCCCGCAAAGGCTGTGCGTGTGCGTAACATTTTAGGGCATTCTCTGAGCTTTGGCTAAACTATAAAAAAAAATGGCTAAGAAGAAAATATAAAATAACAGGCGCTTTCGAGAGGGCGGGCTGGGTTGGTAGTTTCATTAATGTGAGTAGAAGAATCTGTAATTTAATCAATTCTTTTGTGACGTCCCAAGAAATCGTAATGAAATGCACATTGAAATACAGTTGGAAAATATATTATAGAAAGCAATTTAAAGAGCTACAGAACAGGGAAGAAACCATTACTTAAGAAAGCGCATTTGCAGGAAAAGTACTTTTTTCTCCTCAATCCAAAGACATTATCTTCTTTTTCATTTTTAAATTAAAATTTGCAAAAGCGCATATAAATTGGTCCATTGAAAAACGGAAAATTGTCCTTTTTAGCGACGAATGTAAATTTAACTTTGTTAACTCCTATGGGACGTCCACAGTAAGGTATCGTAAAGCCCAATGGCTTTTAGTTCAAGGTATTACAAAGTCACATAAAAGTATGGAGATGGTAGCGAAACAGTGTGGACATGCTTCTAAGCCCAAAGAGTTTTGGTCCATTTGAGGTGAAAATAGACCGTTCAGTAGTGTACAAAGATCTTTTTCACACGCATATGATCCCTCGGACTGAGTGAATTATAGCGCTTCAATGGCTATTTCGGTACGACAAAAATCCGAAATACATACCAGAAGTGGTGCAGTGATATATTGTTTAAGGCACAATGGAGTTTTTAATTGGCCAGCACAATCACCAGTCTTGAATTCCATTGAAAAGCTCTTCGGAATAATTAAACGATATATTTGAGGTAAACATTCCAAAAATAACCGAAATCTATTGCAAGTTATACAAAATGAATGCGGAAAGTATACCTGAAACTGCGATTTTAAATTTAATATCTTCAATGCCACGCAGATATGCTGAGGTTATTAAAAGCAGACGTTCGTACACAAAGTACTGAATTTGTTGATTTAGTTTTGCACACAATTATTTGTTAGAACGATTTATTTTTGTTAAGCATCATTTCGTTTGTTACTAATTTCTACAATATTATTTTACTAGGAATTCTAGAAAGTACGCACCTAGTTTGTTGATGCCACCGGTTCCACATGATGGCTGTTATGCGGCGTTTGTTTTTCTGTCTGTAATATTTCACTAGTTGTTTTATCTCGCCCGGAGGTACTTCTTCTGTGTCCCCAGTTTTCTAAATGCTTCATTTAAATAATCTTAATTACGATGCCAGTTACTATTCATAGATGCTGTGATTCCCATTACCACTCCCGCATTATTTGTGGTCAAAATACGTATCGTTGTAATCGTCAGATGATATTCATACCTGTATAAGAAATATCCGCAAACCTAGTGTTAATCAACCTCCATGCTAAGTACAGACGAAGCCTGTTTTTCGTGATGGAGATTTATATGAATACACCTGATGCAGCCTCCATCGGACGTCCGAATTTCGTTGTTCCTTACTTTTATCCTTTTAACCCTTTCGCTACGATGAACGACTATAATCGCTTTTCCACCAGGTGCCACTTACATACGGCGAATGACTATAGTAGTTCGCTTTTCTGTCCATACTACGACTCAACTTCTGTTTTTTCTGTTCAATGTTCAAACGTTTTATTGTGCAATTTTTTCTCAGGGTGAGGCAAAAACAACCCAATAGTAACAAAAAAGCAGATATTTTCCGAATCAGTCTCATCCAAACGCTGGCAGATTGCTCGCTGTCGCGCTGATTGTGTGCACTTTTGGCGCGGATTCACAAGGAGCATTTCGGCGGAAAAAACATCGCGAAAGGGTTAAAAAATCGATTTTGGGCATTTTATGTTAGGATCTTTCTGGATTAAGCCGTCGATCAATTAAGTCAATAAAAATTTGTTAACAAATTTCCCATTTTTTAATTATGAATATCATATTGTTCCAAAAAGGGTTTGACGACCATAACAATGAGCTTTTAGTTTTATAAACTGAAAAAACTTCTTTTGCAGGGAACATATATGTTGCAAAAATATTTTTTTCGTGTGTGTGTGTGTGTGTGGAACGACCAAAAGGAAAGTTCTAAGCATGGAGGGAGGATAGATAACTCTTCATCCATTTCAGTGAGTACTCAATCGCTTCTCTCCTTTCCTGGCGTCACGAGTTATAAAATTTCAAATTTCGAAAATTCACCAAATTTCTGAGTTTTTTCAAATTTTGCTAAGTTTCCCGCCAAAATGCTCTTTTAACGTATGCTATTTTGTCAAATTTTAGATTCCTCGAAACTTCTTTATGTAGCATCAAATCGTATGTGAAGTTTCGAGGAATCCAAGAATTTACTAAAAAGGGTATGTCAATAAGGCGAAAAGTTTTGTGAAATTTAAAAAAAAAACTCGTGATGAGAAAGAAGGGGAGAGGTGATTGAGTATTCACACAAACGTGTAAAGGAATCCTTAACAAATGCCACTATTGTCTTCATAGGGTGTATAAGAAAGAGCTACAGGTTGTTAAGTGAAAAAGTACCAAAAACAAATTCTCTCTGTAGAATTTAGAAATTTTAAATTAAATGTGTTTTTTTTCTTTCTTCTAAATGCCTGATAAATTTTTATATATGATAGGGCCATTTCCTTGACTTGAGAGCGATTCCAAATTTTTTATGTTCTTCATCAAGAAATGCACAGTAGTAACAGTTTTTTAACACTAGATATTTTATAGATAACCGTGTTTAAGTTGCATTTTTCTCTTCTCTTCAAATCCAAAGTGCAGCATTCCTGCATACTAGCAACCTTTTTTTTGGGGAGTGCCCATATATAGGGATGGCATCGTATTTGAAACAAACAAAAATTTAAATATATAAAAGATGTCAAATAATAAATTCAATTAGTTTCTAGATAAATAAAAATGAGCAACAAAGCAAAGAACCACTCAGAGGATGGAGTTGAAGGTGGCAGTGAATCAGAAGGTTGTGATGATCAATGCGCAACTAAATTCCTCAGCCAAACGTAAGTACATTACAACAATTTTACACCCTTTGAATATATATAGTAAAACCTTTTTGTTTTACAATATTATACTTTGTCCTAGCAGTCCAGCCTTTATGAATGCTGTAATGCGACGACAGGTACTTCAAGAAATGGTCCGAATGCTTCCAGCCAAAGTGCAATCAAGAATTCGTGTCCTCAAGAATTTGCAAGTAGATCAATTGAAACTTGAAGCAGAGTTTTATCAAGAAGTTTACAAACTGGAACAGAAATACCAAATAAAATATGAACCGTTCTTCAGCAAGAGAAAAAGTATTGTTAGCGGTGAAGTAGAACCAAACGAAGAGCCAGCTAGGTATCCAGAAGATGAGAAGGTCGATCCAGAATTGGATGAAAAAATGAAGGAACTCTCGTTAAAAATTCAGAAGTTCGTACAAAATGTTGAGAAATAGCTTTCTAAATTTGATTTTGGTAAATTTTTAGAAATCTTAAACCGAAATATCCAGAAGATGTTAAAGGTATTCCCGACTTTTGGTTAACAATTTTCCGCAGTTCGGAATTACTATCAGAGATGGTACAAGAGCATGATGAGCCTGCTCTTAAAAAACTCGAGGATATTAAAATTGTATACCATAATGAACCCACTGTAAGTAAAAAAAAAACTCAATTCTTTTCCTGTTTCGTTTTGAAAGTCGTTTGCATGTTTAATGTGTGTGTGAAAAGTGGTATGTATTTAAATGTTCCGGAGATAAATTGGAACTAAACAAAACTCAGTAGAATTATAGGTAACCGTTTATATTACATTATTATTATATGTAGTATAACGTATACTACATGCATCGTTTAGCGTAATGCATTGTACATAAATCGCTGGTGCGCGTTCAAAAGGGTATGTGTCAGGTTTTTGTTAAAGATGTGGTATATACTTTAAATGAGTTTTTGGATAGCTAAATAATTATTTAAAAAAGGAAACAAACAAGCTCGATTATTCAGGTATAAATGTTATCATTTAAATAAAAGTAATTTCTATAATCTAATATCCATAAGTGACAAAAGCCATCGTGTCCACCTTTTAAAAGTCGTTAATTTAAAACCATCGTTGTAAGGGGCATAGTAGTTTGCTTCGATACTAGTGGTTGAGGTAATTCCATTGATGAAAATTGTACTTGCGAAGCCACTGGACTGTTGAGTAGTAAAATTTCATGCCAAAAATTGTGGAGATTAACTTGTTGCAACATTTGTCAGGTAATTCCCTAACCTCTCTTCCACGAAATTTTCCTTCCAGGTCTGTGTGTGTATGTAGTATCAGAGGGTTTTTACCCTTGGTCTCTTAGGGCTTAGGCAATACCTTAAAAAAGTTATGAGTTGTTAAAAGAAGAAGAAATAAAATCACAGTTGGCTGAGAACATAATGTGAAAAAATCAAGTAAAAATCATCTCGTCTCTGTATAAAGGCCAATTTACATTACTACAACATTGTAAGCAAACAGTGCGAGTGGGATAGAAAAAGCTAACATGATAAAATATGAAAAAAGACAAAACATATGCCAACAAAATTTTTACGGGCTAAAATGTCAATTTCCCCGCTGGAATTGAATTTTTCTTTCCCCTTCATTCTTTGTCCTTTTTTTACACATATCATCAATCAATAAAACCATCTCGTTCAGGTTTTCAGTAAAAAAACATGTTGCTGCTATGTAAATTGGCCTTAACTGAAGAGCATGGAGGGAATGTGGATATCCAATATGTATGGAAATACCGAAGATTTTAAATTGAATATGTTTGCTATGTTTTTGTTTTCATGTTTAAGAATTGGAAATAAGGCTTTAAATTACGAATTTTCAAAAACCTGCCAGAAAGAGGGAAGTAGTTAAAATTTGTTCCGCGGATTATGTTATGTAAACCTATAAAATGAAACCGATTTCATATAATTAATTTTGACAACGTAAATGTGTAGAAAGTGGTCACTGACTGGAGAAATAATAAAATACTACTGACTTTTATGTTAAATTTTCGAAAATAAGGCAGAATTATTAACGCTTCTTAAGTAAGGAAATATCTGTGTTTTGTAATTGTGCTCTTTTTTAGTGTGAAATTTAGATCTTCTATGATCTTTTTGTAACTTTCAATGAAAGACATGTGCAATTGCTATTTGTACAAATAATTCCAAAAGTAGAAAACTGTCCACAAATTTTAATTAGTATATTTCTTAGGGCCTCAGGTTCGCACCTTTTAAAACAGTAAGTGCTCTTTTTTTTTAGTTTATTTAATTCATTTCCTTGTTTACTTTGTTGCGTATTTGTTACTTACATGTTGTTTTATATATTTGAGCATTTTTTTTATATGTGTGAAGAATTGTTTAATCCGTTGCAGTTTTATTAAAAATATATGCACATTACTATCTTGTTCAATGTAATGTATAGACTAATTTTATGAAGTCCTGTCATTTTATAACTTTTGTTCAGAGCTGTATGTTTTTAGTTATATTTACAAGTACAAATACAATTTCATGAAATTATAATTGAAACTTCTTAAGTACAATTACCTTGGAATTATAATTCAAAATTGTAATTGTATGAAACATTTACTTAAATTTCTCAATTCTTGAAATTCAAACAGCATGTGAAGTAAAGAAATTGAAAGAAAAAACGCGTTTGACTAGCAAACTTCGCGTCATTTAGCAATAATGCTCCATTTATGGGTTTAATGGGTTTTTTTATGAGATATAAACAGAAACTGAGCATATGGAAATTTCAGAGAATCCTAATAAGAAACTGAAAAGAAATTAACAGAATTTAAAAACTATTTGATAAATTGGAAGCGTTTAGGAATTGTTAAGTAGAATTACAATTACTTGGAGTTGGAATTGAAAAATGCAATTTAGACCTTTGGCAACTAACTTGCAATATTACACTTGTCATTGGACCACAAATTTAACTATTTGTGAAATGTTTAGTGATTTTTCTAAAACGAAATTGCAGAAAACTACAATGTATTATACATATAGAGTAGATTCCGGTTGTAGCGAACCCTCGGTTATTATGTACTATTTTTCAAATAACATTCTTTCCATAAGTTTTTTTTTTAGCATACAACGAACTGGTTTTGGTTTATCTTTGGCGTTCGATATAACCCGACTCTACTATATTATTTTTTTGGCACTTATTCCTACACTAGATCTAGAACGAAGGCATTATTACCTTTGTTTTAAATTGAAAGAGTGCAATAGAAAGGTTTTCAGTTTGCAACAGTCTGCTACAAAACTAATTACTAGTAGACTTACTATGAAAACAACATTTATTTACAAAACATTTAGATTTAAAATTAATTTCGTTATGATAGATAGAAGAAAGTTAGGAAATTTCGAATGCACTAGTAGTTACAATTGACGCAAAAGTTGTGCCACATCAATCCCATGAAATGTATCTGTAAAATACTCGTCACCTCACAGAATCAGGCAGATGTGTAATAGCAGAAATGGAAATGTTCAAAAAACCTTCATATAGATTGAAAAATAAGGTTTTATAACGTTTTGCATATAAAACCATACAGAAGGGCAGTCTAATACATCGTGTTCAAAAATTTCAGCATGAATCAAATAACGTTCCTTCCTTACTTCGACCTTTCTCATCTAATCCGGGCTTTGAAAGCTCGCTGCGATCGACTATTCTAAACTATCACACGATGATTTATGTTACTATTCGAACTTTCATAAAAAGCTGATGCGACAATAGTAAACTTCTACTAGATCTCTCGGGGTTGTGTTGTGGCATCAAAGGCTCATAAATTAAGTTTCAGGTCGGATTAGATTGTTTTAATCACCGTTACAAGATAAAAACATTTGAAACATACCGCTGTAAGTCTGTGTATTTGGACTCGTGAAATGTAGTTCAGTACATTATTTTTAATACAGTCATTTTTTCTCTTGGGGTTCTCTATGTATGTGAAGAATTGCATAATAATATTAGCACCTGGTCTATTTTAATTTATTGTACATTTGTTACAAGACGAGTGTAAGTTTGGTATTTGGAAATGATGCTTTTCTGTTACATAATTGCAATTTTGAAAAATTTTAATTGCTTTGTCGCCTTGGACGTGTTTTTAGTTAAATAATTAGTTAAAACTTAGATATCTGCTAAAAATGAAATAAAATTAAGGAAACATGTTGTAGGTTTTTTTCGGCACTCGATTTTATAGTTAGATCTGGGGCAAAGTTATTATGTTTGCTTTGGGTTGAAAGAGTGCTATAGGAATGTTTTCAATTTGCAACAGTCTGCTACAAAACTAATTACTATTAGACTTACTATGAAAACAACATTTATTTACAATAACGTATGATAGTAATCCGGATGTAGAATTAATTTGCTTACAATCCATAATAGATATAAAATTCAGGAAATTTAACAATTTGCAGAAGGTGGAGAGTATCAGTGTCATTGTAGAAAATTATTTCCCTGTATTGACCTCAAATATTTACTACTTCTCATTTTTATTGCATAGCTTTCTAGTTGCGAATATTATGGAATGAGGTCAGGAAGGTCTGTGCCATGTTCTTTTAAGTCATTATGTCACCTATTAAAACTCATCCACACATGAATGGCATGGCAGTCGAAAGGTGTAAAAATCAATTTCTAACAATTCATAAGTAGAGAAAAAATTATAAAAAAATAAGCAGTACATAATAAGTTTAAAATTCAAATTTAGAACGACTTGATTTGTAAATATATACTATTCACATATTACGCACTCGTATTTCCACACTAGAGCAAAGTTCTGTTTTGTTTTAGTTTGAAGCAGTGCAAGAGAAATGCTTTTAATTTGCAAAATACTTCAAAATTCTTCTAACAAATTTTTTTTTAGAAGATTTGCATAAACGACATTACCATTTAATTATAAATAAAGACGAAAGGTGTTGGGTTCTATTTATTTATTTGTCATAGGCTAAGTAAAAATAGAATTACGTTTTTGTTCATTTTTCTGTATTCTATCGTTGCATTGGTATTATTTTATTGTACTACATATGTAGTTCGCTAACATGAATTGCTCCAGGAGTATTATTTAGCTTAAACTGTCACTAAAAAAAAGTTTTGCCATTTAATTATTTTTGTACTTTTTAATTTACAACCTTATTATTATTGCTAGCCATAGACGGGCAGAACTGATTTGGTCTGTAGTATCAAGTCTTATGCAGTTCCTTAACGTGTAAAAAATGTTTTTTTTGCCTAAAATTTTACTACGATAAATTGACTAAAATTCCACCAGTAAACAAGAAGAGAAATGTAATTGTAGGCTTAGGAGTTTTTACATTATGTTACAAAAACAGAAAATAGTGGTGTAAAGAGTAGCTTGTGACGAAAATCTAGTCAAACAAACAAGTCATAAATTTATTTAAATTACGGTCGAGGTGATTTTAAAAATTATTTGAAAATTCGGACATTTTTTTCACAAGAAGTTTTTTTTTAACAATAATCAATCAATACGTTCACGACAGCGCTTTTTTTCGTAAAAGAGCTCCATATAACAGTTTCTCAGGCAAATCTTGTGTGAACTATCGGCGGCATGAACATTTTTACACGTTGGCTTCTACAAAAAAAAAGCTTTCGCGTGAAAAATATATGCAAAAAAAATGCATTTAGTAGGAGAGGACTTAAAAGCTTCACGAGTATACTCGTGATCGGCAGCGAATGTGTTTAATAAAGAAACGAAATAGAAATTCTTGCAGTAAAATGGGATTTTCATATCGAATAAGCAATTTTTGAAGTAACTGGCGATTTATATCAATTTGCTTGGGCCCATGAACTTGTTTCGACGGGTCTCTTTCGCTGATTATTAACGATCGCAAATTCCTATTGTGTTTGGCCAGCTGTATTCACACGATATCACAAAGCGTTGCAAACTGATCGTAATCAGTATGGCTCTTCACCCTTAAATTTCCTTTACAAAATTCAAATGAAGTCGTGTTTTTCCATTGGCTTTATTTCTGCTGCTGATTTTCGAGGTGGCTGATTTCGAATTTTTGGAGTAGAGTTTTTGGAACTCAAAATGGCGGACAGGATTTTTCTAAGGATTAATAGGATGTTCACGAAATTGCAAATATTATGGTTTTCGGGGTTGACATTAGTTTTTGCGAACCTAAGACGGCACATCAAATATATGGCGGTGATATTTTATGGTTAATGGGCACTTAATCACTATATTGGCCTTGGTTACTCTCAAAGAGATGTGAAAAAGGTTTATTAACATGTTGAGTGCTGCAAGTAGCATAACAAAAGAAGCTAGAATTGCTTGTCGAATGGAATAGAATTATCCAAATATGTATATACAAATTTTTGTAACCCATAATATAATTGTTTTTTTTCTTCCATGATTTTTTTTAATCTATTCCTCGAATAACATAGAAAAAGAAAAATGTAATTTTTTTTGTATCCAGTTGATAAAAAACCGATACTAAAACAGTTATTAAATCTTACTGAAACAGTAGTCACCTAATTTTTGTATTGTGGTGAAAATTTTGTATGAGTGTTTCTATCCTTGGTGTAATTATATTTTTGTAATATATTTTTTACATTAGAAGTACATTCCTGAAGTAAATTCCTGACAAACAGTCTGCTAACTCATTTTGCTTATCTCTGCTTTCAGTCATATACATTAGAATTCCATTTTGGTAAAAATGAATATTTTTCAAATCGAGTTCTAACGAAGACTTACATCCTCAAATCAACTGTTGATGAGTATTATCCGTTCTCATTTGAAGGTCCAGAAATCATTAAATGTACTGTAAGTAAAAACATCCGAGACGAAATTGAGATTTTATACTAATATTGGTAAAATTCATAGGGCTGTCATATAGACTGGGAAAAAGGTATGAACCTTACCGTTAAAACAATCCGTAAAAAGCAAAAACATAAGGAACGTGGTGCCGTTCGAACTGTTACAAAATTAGTTCCAAACGATTCATTCTTCAACTTTTTCAACCCACCCCAAATACCAGAAGATAAGGAGAAATTAGATGATGACGCACAAGAGGTAAAATGTTTCTTTTAAATTATTGTGAAATTTAATGTAAAAATATTTCCAAAAATAGATTTTGGCAACCGATTTTGAAATTGGTCACTTTTTGAGAGCCAGAATAATTCCAAGAGCCATCCTGTATTACACTGGTGATATTGTCGATGATGATGATGATGAAGATTATGAAGAAGATGAGGAGGAGGAGGATGAGGAAGAAGAATCAGAGGAAGAGGAAGGTAATGCTGGAAAACAGAAGACTGCGAATAAAAAGAAACAATTACCAAATGAATGCCCCAATCAGTGAGGAAGGCAGAGATATAGGGATGAGAGATGGTAGAATAGAGTCATAAAAAAAAGTAAATATTAAAAATATGAATGGTTCTAATAACAATATATAAAACACGCACGCTAAAAATAAATATTTAAACATTTAATAATATTTTAACGAAATTTTTCGGATATCAGTTCGCGTTTCCACATGTTTTGGGGAATTCGTATTTTCAGTTTTTTTTTTTTTAATAACGAATTCGTTTGAATTGGTAGATTCCATTAAGGTTCACATTATCTGGTATTGAGGTGTTGACACAAATTTTCTTTATACAAAGCCGTTGAATTGAGGAAATTCATGAATGAGAATTGGGTATCTTCATTGTTTTTCATTACACATTAACATATGCAAATTCGAATAATTTTATTACTCTCTGCACATTTAAAAAATATTCTAATCTGTTTTATTCGCACACGTTTTTCTAGTAGTGTTTAAAATGTGTTCATTTTGCTAAAAAAAATCTTCAGAAGTATCTTCCGTATTTTTTCTAAGAGCAGCTATAATATATTAAACGCAGAAAAGTATTTTAGAATTTATGTTCTACTTTTGTCGCAAGTAAAGCTTTTGATTCGAATTCTATTTTCTATTATCTCTCCACGGTTGTAGAATTTTTAAATGGAATTAATTAAGATTGAGAAACAAGTGCCAACGAAAACTACCGTCCGATGTTTTTAGAGAAAGAAATCAAATTAACGTTAGCACATCTACTTAATCGTCTTCATTATTTAACATTTCTTTTTAAACGTTATCTTTATGGTTTTTGCTCAAAACTTTTCACATTTGTCATTACACTCAGCAAAAGCTTTTCTAATTTCCCTTCTAGAAAAATATTTTAAAAAAATATGTAAACAGAATTTAGGATTTTGTTAATCTAATCCCTATTATTGGGTGTGAAAAGACAGGCCCTTGTCACTGAATTAAGATTGATATTCAAATGTAATGAAATGAATGAAAAGTTTGTTTTTGTAAGGAAATTGGAACTAAGGCTCGTTATTAAACGTTTTTTTAAGAAACGCATTTTGAAAGCATTTACTTAACTAAACGTTTTCTTACAAAACATTTTGAAAAACTTTTACTTAGTCTTACTTTCTTAGAAAAACGTTAAATCAATTTTTTAAAAGATTGTGTTGGTTTGACCAATTTTATGTGGTTTCATTCAATGCTTGAGTAAATATAATAAGGGAAAAAGAAATTCTCGTTTTCCGCTAACATACAAATAGTAGCCGCTGCAACATTTCGCTACCTTAGGTAATGCGTACACAGTGCGGACTGCGTGTAGAGGTCTGAGAGGGGATTTCACTGGTGCAGCACTTTTCAATCCTAATTCTCGGATGTAAAACACTTACATAAGCAAATTATACCGAATACATTAAACTAAGAAAAAGTAGAGGGGCGATTTTCTGGATAGATGTGCCTGGGACAAACCTTGTAAGGGGGGACATTTCGGGGGAATTCTGATTGGAAATTGATGTTCATTTTAACAACAATTGCCAATAAGTAAGGACTGTAATAGTTCTTTGCTTGGTTCAAATTCCATACAGTTTGTATCTGATACATATTCTCTTAGAGTCATTACAGCGTTTATAGTTTTATAACCTAACCGGTTAATTCTTTTTAGAATTTGTTGCACTAGCTTAGTATAAAATTTTTTTATACATTGGCGTAAGATTTTCTATTAAATCCAAAGCTTCAAAACCTATGTAAATGCTTTCATTTGGTTTGAATATATTTGGCTGGGTTAAATCAATTTCATTTAAATTTGTAGAATTTACATATTCATCCGATACAAAGTTTTTCAAAATTATTTTAAGTTTAGCGGTAAAATCAATTATCAATCAATTATTATTTGAACACGTGAGAATTCTGATTGGAAATTGATGTTCATTTTAACAACAATTGCCAATATATATTCTAGAAATAAAAAGTAAATTTTTATGTATTCATTAAAAGAATTTATAATTTTCTCGGCGGAAGATATTTTATCCTCAAAAACACAAATCAAAGCATCCCAACTTTCCAAAATGCAACTTATTACTTGTGGTTTAATTTCTAAATATTTTTGAAATTGTTGCACTTCTTTTTGGCGTTTGCTACTATATTTTAAAAATGAATATGTATTTCTAGCCAAGTCTTCAACATCTTGTGGTAAATGAGTGTAATGAGTGCGATATGCAAACAAAAACGTATAAATCTGGAACTACTCGCCTTAAATTAGCTTGAACACTATTGTTCCTGCCCATCATATTTTTGCGTTGACGTTGTCGGAACCAAATCCTATAATGTTTTCCTTTTCAAAGAAACTTTTAATTGACGAGAACAAGTCAGCGGCACATGACGATTCTATTTCTATAAATTGCACAAATTTGTCTTCCACATGTCCTTTTTAGGGTTACGTACCCAAAGGGTAAAACGGGACCCTATCACTAAGACTCCGCTGTCCGTCCGTCCGTCCGTCTGTCACCAGGCTGTATCTCATGAACCGTGATAGTTAGACAGTTGAAATTTTCAAAGATGATGTATTTCTGTTGCCGATATAACAACAAATACTAAAAAACAGAATAAAATAAATATTTAAGGGGGTTCCCATACAACAAGCGTGATTTTTTTTGCTCGATATTGATAACGGCAACAGGTAGACGCTTGAAATATTCACAACAAATACTAAAACAGAATAAAATAAATATTTAAGTGGGGTTCCCATACAACAGACATGATTTTTTTTTGCCGTTTTTATAGATAATGCTACGTAACCCTTCGTACGCGAATCCGACTCGCACTTGGCCGGTTTTTTTCCTTATTGTAGAATATAACCAGCAAAGCAAGGCACTTTTGTGTGGATACATCGGTACTCTCATCAATGATTATAGAAAAGAAAGTGTCTTTCAAGACACAACAAATTATTTTTCTTAAAAAAGGCTCAATCTTATTGCAAAGAATATCTTGCGCTGAAAATATTGAGCCGTTCTGGAGTCTTTGCATACATTTTTAAAGAATCCCCCTTAATGATCCATAACGCCTAATAGAATGTTATGTTCTATCATCAAAAAAACTAAACCTTTCACTTCAGCACAATTTTTCTGAAAATCGTTGTTACACATTTTTTTTTTTATAACTTACTTCAAATTTTGGAACATTTTTGCTTTTTGTCGCATTACCCTTATGGAATTTGGATTGAATATGACGTGTCAAGTGGTAATTAGTTTTAACTTAACCTAGTGTTGCAGATTTTACATTTTACCAGCTCTGATTCTGTTTCAAACTCCACCCAAGGAAATCTGCTTTTCCACTCATCTCGGAATCCCCTTTTTGCTGTCGTGGTTCTGCTTGCTCCTGGTGATGGTGATGATTCTGGGCGTGAAAATTCACCACCTTCATCACTTTCATAAATTCGTTGGCCCCGGTCGCTATCTAATGTCCGATTTTCTGATAATTTTGGCTTTTTAAACAAAAATCTGAAATTAGAGTTGCTAGGTAAACTAGCCACGTCACAAACAACGAAATAATAAGATGCTTACTTCTTCATTTTAGTTTTAAGCACTTTTAAGACGGAAAAAATATCAACGTAACACTGCTTGACAGTTTGACATTACGCAGTACGCTTGCCAGAGTGCCTAGTTTGCCACTTGGGGACTTGGATTGGGTGGGTTGTTTGTGTGTGCACTGTGCGTGCAGTTGCAGTACTTCATTATCATTCTCTTAGAAATGAAGTTGACTGAAGTTGTAATTAAATAAGGTATTTCCATGCACACGAAACCAACGAACATTAATAACAAGAAGGGCGACTCTGCCAAAAATTCCAAATGAAAGAGACTACGACCCAAGAATAAGATGACTGTATACATGAAAGCAAAAAAACAAACAACAAAACAATTCCAAGAGAGATACTAATTACTTTAATATAAATCTTACATATATCTGAGAGAAAGGGATGATCACTTTTTCTTAAAGGGAAAGTGAATTTGTTTTTTTTACTTTCAGAAGAGGCATGCTTTCCACAGCCCGGCTAAGGTGTGTAGGTTTTAACCCGCTTAGATATAGTAAAAGCCTGTAAAATTGTCCACAGCGCGGCAAGTTTGTGTTTGTGCACCACGTGGTTGCCCAAAAATGTAAAGAAATATTTGCTCTAAAAATCGTTCTTTCTAATGCAATTCCAAGAAAAAGGCCTGGCCCATTGATTTAGAATGGAAGAAAGAAAAATAGTAATCTGGAAATCCAAGAGATTTTTATAGTTTTTCTGAGAATTACTAATTTTTATCGAATGCTGGGTTGTCTCAATTTTTGTTATGAAAATATCTTCCCCTCATTTCAAGAGGTAGAGTTTCCCACGAATTGTGATCTTTTGGCTACCTATTTTGTCTATGTCAATCTAATTATTAATGAAGAGAGATGAATAAAGCGGACATAATGAATTTCTTTGAAACTTTTAGTTCGGATTTTTTTTTATCCCTTTTCATCTTTTATTATATATGTGGGTAGAACTCGTGTCGTCATATTTCTTAATAGATAGACAAATTATGAGATCAAAGATGAAATAATTATCACAAAGATGCGACACTGTAATAATGACTACTAAAGTAACAAGGATGGATAATGCTCCCACTACCTCTGTAGTAAGACATCCAGTTGTAGCACGGTTAAAAATCCGAGAGTAAATTCTAATACTCTTCTGATATTAAGGCTTATATTCAATGCGAGTCGTATTT